>JACEFZ010010177.1:0-56362 GCA_014155875.1 Cepaea nemoralis | reverse complement strand
CCTCCTTACATAATATTCTGACTTATCTGTGAATTTCTTCATATTTGGCAGAATTATTTTTGTTGACTCTTCTTGTCCCCATTAGTTTTAAAATTTCTTTAGTCATCCATTTCTAACGACCCACCTTCTGTAATTTTGGAATAGTTGTTTCTGCTGCCAAACTGATTGAATTCTTCAACATTTCCCATTGATCATTCACACCTTGAAATAGGATCTCTAGATCAGAGAATACATCAAATCTGTTCTGTACTTCTATGGTGAATTTGTTTTGTATTTCCATGTCATTTCTCAATGTACACAGATCATATTTAGTGTTTCCTGTTATATACTTGATTTTCTTTAACTTTACCCTCAATGTACCTGTAATTAATCTGTGGTCACTATAACAATCAGCACTGGGAACTGTTTTTGCAATTGTTAACGCATTTCGAAATCTTCTACTAATCATAATGTAGTCAATCTGGTTTCTAATCCTGCTATCAGGACTCCTCCAACCCCATAATCTTCTAGGGTGTTGTTTAGAGCAGGTGTTTCTTACAATCATTTCCTGCTCTTTTGCCCACTCTACAAGTCTGTATCCTCTTTCGTTTCTCTCTCCCAAACCACGGTTTCCTACTGTGTATCTACCACCTTGATTTCCTACTTTTGCATTGAAGTCCCCTATTATGATGTTTATTTCTCAATTTTTACATTTCTTTAAAGCAGACTCAATGTCATTATAAAATGCCTCTACACTATCTTCACTGGATTCTCCTGTTGGGGCATATATTTGTATAACGTTTATGCTAAAAGGTCTGCCGCTTTATTTAACTAGTAGAACTCTGTCTGACACCCCCCAATATCCTTGAACAGAATTTGATGTCTGCCGATCCAAGATAATTGCCACCCCTCTCTAGTCGATCTTCTCTCCAGAATAAATAATCTTAAAATCTTCATTCTATCTTAATGCCTGCTCCTGTCCATCTCAGTTTCGCACATCCCTAAAATATTAATTTTCTCTCTTTCTATTTCTTGTTTGATGTTATCTAATTTTTCGTCGTCGTTTAAATTGCATGTTGCTAATTTCAATGTCTTTGTCCTTTTCTTGCAGTGATCTGTAGTTAGACGAATCATAATGAACTAGGCACTATTAAAGAAGGTAGTTTGCCGTTGTTTTCCTTCCTTGGCAGTGACCTTACTGGCCATTGTCTCGTGAAAGAGATTTTCTGCCTACCGTCGCGAAACTTGAGACCATAACCAACAACTATCTGTCAGCTGCCCTCAAAATTTCATCTGCCTCCAGTCCTGCCTTACGTGGCCTCTTGTGAACACTTCCGATAAGCGAATACGAAATAACACCACATAATCCACAGGAAAACACTAAACACAGCGTCTCCCGAAGAATGAACGTTACGTCGTTGCCATTATACCGAAGTCCACCTATTCTAAAAGAAGAAGTTGATGACGCTATCAAGCATGTGTAGAAAGGACAATCAGCTGGGCCAGATGGAATCACAATAGAAGAATTAGAAGTAATGGAAAAATTTGGAGTAGATGTATTACCCAAAATGTTGAATGATATTTATATCAGTGGATATATAGCAAACGATATGTTAAAATCTGTATTTATAGATATCCCCAAAAGACCAGGAGCAACTGAATGCGAAGATTACCCTCATACATCATTTCACTAAGCTTCTACTCAGAATTATAATGAGAAGAACAAGGAAGAAAATAAAAATGGAAATTGGTGAAGAACAATATGGAATTGTGGAAGGAAAAGGTACAAACAATGCAATATACACATTACGAACACTATTAGAAAGATCAGTAGGGACAAAGAAAGTCATATATTCGTGCTTCAAAGATTATGCTAGGACATTTGATAAAGTAAAACACGATGAACTGATTACAATGTTGGAAGATGTTAACATTGATGTGAAAGATCTCAGAAAAATACAAAAATGTTTACTGGAACCAAACAGCAGCAATTAAAATGGGAAATAAAGAAGCAAATTATGAACAAATAAAGTTGGTAGGAAGTCAGGGATGTGTTTTGTCACCGGATCTCTTCTCCCTCTATAGCGAAGTAATAATGAGAGAGATCAAAGAAAAGCCATGAATAATATTTGGAGGTGTTTTTTTTTTTTTTTTGCATATCCTTAACAGGACATCGCTGTCAACAGCAGCATCTTTCAGCTGTCTGTTGATTTCTTGGCAAGATTACGCTCAGTAGTTTGCCATTGCTTTCTGAGCGGCCGGCTCAGTTTCCCGCAAGTCACCAGCGGGGGTCGAACCGCTCCCAGTTTTCTCCCGCTACGAGACTCTGCGTGATAAACGGGATTACGGAGAAAGTGTTGTAACCCCTCAGCCAGAGAGACCGGCATTTGGAGGTTACAATATAAATAATATACGCTATGCATATGACACAGTATTTATAGCGGATAACGCAACAAGAATTGTTGGACATTGTAGTAACAGAGAGTGCAAAGAAAGGACTCTCCTTGAATATCAAGAAAACAGTAACAATGGTGGTATCAAAGAAACAGGTGACACCCAAATGTGAAATAGAGATAGAAGGGAAACTTCTTCACCAAGTGGATAGTTTTAAATATCTAGGGACATTTGTAACATCAGATGGAAGATGCACAACAGAGATCAAGAGCAGAATAGGGCAATCAAAGGCTGCATTTAAGAAAATGAAGAATATCTTATGCAATAAGACACTATCATTGAATGTAATAAAGAGAGTGCTGAAGAGCTATATGGAACCTGTTTTGCTGTACGACTGTGAATCTTGAAATATACATGAACAAATTAGGAAGAGATTGGAAGCAACAGAGATGTGGTTCCTTAGACGAATGTTGCGAATTCTTGGAATGTCAAAGTAACTAACAACGAATGCCTTAAAGAGGCTAACGAAACTAGAACATTATATACAACAATAAGAAACAGACAAACATATCTTTTTGGTCATGTGATGAGAAGAGAGGCGCTGGAGAACATCGTGACAACTGGAAGAGGGAGACCACGATAAATCTTCTTGATGGATTGCGACGGTGGTATGGAGGAATATCAATGGCAGAGTTGATCCAGAAAACCAAAGACCGAGATTTGTGGAGAGTCATGAACGTCTACGCAAGTCGGCATGGCACTTGATAATGATAAAGACTTGCACCCATATTTTGCCACTGAAATGTGCAGGTTTTCAAGAATGTTACTTTGATTTCTTTGCGGATTTTATGTTATAGTAACTTACTATTGTTAAACCTCGGCATTGCTATGACTAGTCTATGTCCAGTTTACTTTACACACTTCCGGTGTTGAGGATTATGGGGCTTAAATATTCAAACTTTAAATTTCTTCATTAATGCTAGTGTTGATTTAATTTCGTCTTGTTTAGTCCGTGGACATTATTTTGTGTTTTACAAGTTCAGAAAATTATTTATCTTGTTACTGTGTATCTTGACAGATATGATCACCTCTTCTAATTCCTTTCATCATTTTGAGACGGGTTGCAACAACTGCATGTCTTAGCTAGGGAACTTGACTTCTTCTAATGATAAATGATGTACCTGGTCTCATTATTTGTGACACCTCTCATTACATTTTCAGCTTATATCTAGAACCTATGTGAGGAGAGAATACAGTCATGCCCTGATTTTTTTTTCACCTCAAACTATATTGATGTTTCACCAGCTGCTCTGGTAGTTATTTGTTTCTCATGATATAATGATGCAATTATGTGGGAGAACTACCAGCTGCTGTGGTAGTTATTTGATATAATGATGCAATTATGTGGGAGAACTACCAGCTGCTTTGGTAGTTATTTGATATAATGATGCAATTATGTGGGAGAACTACCAGCTGCTCTGGTAGTTATTTGTTTCTCATGATGTAATGATTCAATTATCTGAGATCATCGTCAATAAGTGCTCGTTTAAGCGTTCATGTTTCTTATGCCCTTAGCGTTGGCCCGCAACTGGTCTGGGATCGAAGCTCTGACAGGTGGACAGTTAGAGTATTGCTCTATATATATATATATATATGACTCACTGGCACCTTGCAGTCTTGACAGACGGTATTTTGTAAAATGGAATTATCTATCCATAACACAAGGCCTGGGCTGAATTTAGAGACAATGTGTTGCTCTTACAGCATGATCACTCTCTCGGCCTGTCTAGTTTACTCCAGAGGAAAGGTGACACCAGTACGTCTGGAACAGGACAAGCTGCAGAAGCTGCCGGATCAGCAAAGCAATGCTCTAACTGTACGCCTGTCGTAGCTTCGTTCCTAGACCAGTTACCAAACAAGGCTTAGGGCCTGGTCTGCCCTGCCATGACATTTAGTCTTTAGGTTGCATTTCCTCAAACCAGGATACGGCTTGTACCCTCCCAATTACGCTCTTCCGCCCGAAGCCGTTAGCACAATATGGAGTGTCGGGTATACAGACGGAAAGGTGCCAATATCTCATATATAAACGGCGATCTCCGTCTGTCTGTCTGTCTGTCTGTATGTCCCTATGTTCTTTATGCGCTCGCGAACGGCCCATCCGATTGAGATGAAATTTTCTACACGTCTTCCTTTCTTTCCAGCGCAGCCCACTGTCATATTTTTTTAGTGTAAAATCGGCTGCTTACCCAATATTATTTCATTTTCCATTTTTCATTATAATTTCATATATCTCAGGGGACTTAACTCTGTAAAAGTTATTTCAAGGGGCATAACTTTTCTGTATAACTTATAGTCATATTGTGGCATCGTTTTAAAAGATTTATACACTCTTTGTCCATAGTTATGTACCGGCATATGAGTTATAATAAATAATGATACAATCTATCAGGCATTTTCAAAGTTTTCATAAAAATAATGCATAATGCATAACATTTTAACTCATCTTCTTTTGCTTAAAGAATGAATAAATAATAGTTACCTTATCTCTATCAAGTTTGAAGATTTTATATTTCTTTACACTGTCGCCAACTCTAAGAAAACATGGAACAACTTCAGCCATTATTAAATCTACAGGCATATGCGTTATATTCCTCCTCCTCCTCCTCTCCCCTCCTCCACCTCCTACCCTCTTCCTCTTCTCCTCCCCCTCCTCCCTCTCCCTCCTCCATCCTCCTCTTCTCTCGTTCTCCTCCTCCTCCCTCCTCCTCCCTCTTCCTCCTCCCAGCTCCTACTCCTCCTTTTTCTTCTTCTTCTGCTGCTGCCGCTGCTCCATTTACCCAAGTTAATTGTTGGGGAAGATGTAAAGATCTTTCAAGTGCTCTTTCTAATGCTTTTTGTAAGTTGGTCTTCGTTTATCTACGGTTGTTCTAACTGCAACCAATAAATGATTAGAGAGACAGACAGACAGACAGACAGACAGACAGACAGACAGACAGACAGACAGACAGACAGACAGACAGACAGACAGACAGACAGACAGACAGACAGACAGACAGACAGACAGACAGACAGACAGACAGACAGACAGATAGATAGACAGTCGGGAACGGGAACTTATATGACTACTTATATGAATTAAATGAGATGCTCCCCATCAGGGGCTGGGCGAAGCCGGACCGGATCAGACAGATAGACAGACAGACAGACAGACAGACAGACAGACAGACAGACAGACAGACAGACAGACAGACAGACAGTCGGGAACGGGAACTTATATGACTACTCATATGAATTAAATGAGATGCTCCCCATCAGGGGCTGGGCGAAGCCGGGCCGGATCAGACAGATAGACAGACAGATAGACAGACAGACAGACAGATAGTCGGGAACGGGTACGTGAGCTTATATGACTACTTATATGAATTAAATGAGATGCTCCACACCAGGAGCTGGGCGAAGCCGGGCCAGGTCAGACAGACAGACAGACAGACAGACAGACAGACAGACAGACAGACAGACAGACAGACAGACAGACAGACAGACAGACAGACAGACAGATAGTCGGTAACGGGAACGGGAACTTATGTGATTACATATATGAATTAAATGAGATGCTCCCCACCAAGGACTGGGCGACGCCGGGCCGGGTCAGACAGACAGACAGACAGACAGACAGACAGACAGACAGTCGGTAACGGGAACGGGAACTTATATGACTACTTATATGAATTAAATGAGATGCTCCCCACCAAGGGCTGGGCGAAGCCGGGCCGGGTCAGACAGACATACAGACAGACAGACAGTCGGTAACGGGAACGGGAACTTATATGACTACTTATATGAATTAAATGAGATGCTCCACACCAAGAACTGGGCGAAGCCGGGCCTGGTCAGCTAGTATAATATATATATTATATATTGGCACCTTTCCGTCTTGACAGACGATAGTTTGGTACATTGTGCTTCAAAAAGGCTTAATAACTACGATCCATGGCGTTGGCGAGTGTGGCTGGTAAGGCCAATTATAGAAGGCCAAATATATATATATATATATATATATATATATATATATATATATATATATATATATATATATATATATATGCCGGCTTACTGGCCTAGAGGTTAGCAACTTGTCTCCGTAATCTCATATACACTCGTAAGTAACGTGACGACGGTGATAATCAGCAGTAGTTCGAATAGCGTCGGTAATTTACGGGGTATGTGAGCCGGCCGCTCAGAAAGCAATGGCAAACTACTGAGCGTAATCTTGCAAAGAAATCAATAATCAGCTGAAAGATGCTGATATTGACAGATGTCCTGTAAATGATATGCAAACATTATATATATATATATATATATATATATATATATATATATATATATATATATATATATATATATATATATATATATATATATATATATATATATATGTTGCATATCACTTAATGGACGTTGCAGTCAACATCAGCATTTTTCAGCTGTTGTTGATGTACTAGGCAAGATTACGCTCAGTAGTTTTCTGAGCGACCGCTTCACATACCCCGTAAGTTACCAACGCGGCGAGAACCGCTACCGATTATAGCGCAGGAATCGTTACTCACGAGAATATGCCGGATTACGGAGAAAGACGTTAATACCTAGTCCAGGGAGACCGATATATATATATATATATATATATATATATATATATATATATATATATATATATATATATATATATATATATATATATATATATATATATATATATATATATATAAAGACGATAAAACAAAGAAAATTGAAGTATTTTGGTCACTTGAAACGTCACGACAGTTTGGAGAGAACAATAATGGAAGGGTATGGCCTGGGAAGAGACGAAGAGGAAGGCCAAAGAGAAGATGGGTGCAGGATGTGGCGGATGATCTCCAGATGGGTGTATCAGACGCGGGACATCTTGCTTGTGATCGAGAAGTTTTCCGGAAGGTTGTTATGGGAGCGAGGTTCTGCAAAGGACATGCTACTGAATGAATGAATCCATCCATCCATCATGTGCCATGCCGGTAAGCGTGGGCGGTCATGTTCTGCCATCTCACTCGATCACCAGAGTCGTGGTTCAGCTCCGTGTTTCTGTCTCGACCATGCCACAAGGCCAAGCCATCCAGGTACTTGCTTCTAGGTCTTCCCCTTGGTCTGTTCCCCTCGATCTTACCAGTTGTCACCAAATTCTCCAATCCATTTCTTCTCATAACATGCCCAAAACACTTTAACTGTCTACTTCTAATTTCTCTAATCAATTTACGATCTTCATTTGTTTCTTGAAGGACTTGTTCATTGGTCTTTCTGGCTGTCCATGGTATTCTTTGCATTTTCCTCACAAACCACATCTCTACAGCCATCAGATGTTTTTCAGCCTGACTGCTCATTGTCCACGCTTCACACCCATATAAAAGTACAATTTCAATGTAGCATCTCAACACTCTTTTTCTCGTTTCAATTGACATCTTTTTATTGGTCAATATGTTTTTCATCTTGCTAAAGGCTACTTTTGCCATGGCGATTCTTGTTCTAATCTCTTCAAGGCATCTCCCATCAGATGTTATTACTGTTCCGAGATAATTGTACCTGCTCACTTGTTGAAGAATATTCCCATTTACTTGTATATTACATTGTGGTATTTCGTCCTTCCTAGTGACGACCATAATCTGTGTCTTTTTACAATTTAATTCTAACCCTAGTTGTTCACTGTGTGTAACAATCGCATCTACTAAATTTTGCAGGTCCTGTTCATTGTCTGCAATCAAGACCGTATCATCTGCATATCTAATGTTATTGATGCATCGTCCCCCAATATTGATTGCTTCCATATCTTTAATATTTCTGAAAATACTTTCACTGTACAGGGAAAACAGATCTGGAGACATTACACATCCCTATCTCACACCTCTTTTAATAGGCTGATATTGGCTTACTTCATTATCAACTCTTATGGCAGCTTGTTGTTTCCAGTATATGTTTTTTACAAGTCTAAGATCTTTTCCATCAATTTGTAGATCTTCAAGCATTCTTATCATGTTGACATGTCTCACTTTATCAAAAGCCTTTGTGTAGTCAATAAAGCAAAGGTGTAGATCTTTGTTTACTTCTATAGAACGTTCGATTATGTTTCTCAGTATATACACAGCATTTACTGTACCCTTGCCTTCCACAAACCCACATTGTTCTTCTATTTCAGGCTGTATTTTCCTCCTAACTCTTTGCATGATAATTCTTAGCAAAATCTTCGTGATGTGACTCATTATACTAATTGTTCGATGTTGATCACATTCCAAGGCTCCTGATTTCTTTGGGATTGCAATAAATACAGAATTACATAACTCCTGAGGTATATTTCCAGTATCATATATTGTATTAAGCAGACTGGTAACTTTATCTATTCCATATTCTTCTAAAGCATTAATCATTTCTGTTGTGACGCTGTCTGAACCGGGGGTCTTGCCAGATTTCATATGGTTAAGCGCATTCTTCTTCTTCTTTCGTTCGCCTGAAATATGTTTATAACTGCAATGTTGTCTCTTCTATGAATCTAACAGTCTTTTTTAGTTCATTCAACGGTCCATAGAGTTTATCTTCCACTGTTGTCTCTCTAGGCCAGAAGGTTCGTCTGGATATGTTGTAGTTTGGGCAATCCTGGAGTATGTGCTCTGCTGTCTGCGACGCCAAACCACATGTGCACATGGCTGAGTCACCAATCTTATTTTAAGTCTTTGTTTGGTACGGCCAGACGGTCTATTGTCAGGCCCTCTGGCTCCGCTGGACATCTGAGATGGACCTCCATTATTTGTGGTTAGACCCTTACGAGGCATAAGGCCCGGCACTGCACCTGTCTGTGGGACCAGAGCAGGGCGAGCACCATAACATGTAGCAGTTGTCAACATAATTCACGGCGTTATTGCGTGGCAGCCTGAACCTCCATCTTTAAAATTGCTGGTCCTTCATTATTATTTTGGACATCATACTGTTCGTCTCTGTTATCGTCATAAAGGTTTTTCACATAATCTGACCATTCATGTAAGATCTGGTCTTTTTCTATTATGACTCTTCCATCTTTTGTCTTTAGGCAGCCTGCTGATGTACGTGTTCTTTGATTAGTAAGCTCCTGAATTCTTTTGTGCATTAGTTTCGCATTGTTACTGTTGTGTTGTTTTTCAATTTCTCTGCAATTTTTCTCAAGCCATGTTTCTTTTGCCTCCTTACATAAGGTTCTCACTTTTCTGTGAATTTCTTCATATTTGGCAGGATTATTTTTGTTCTGTCTTCTTGTTTCCATTAGTTGTAAAATTTCTTCAGTCATCCATGTCTTACGGCCCACTTTCCTTACTTTTGGAATAGTTTTTTCTGCTGCGCAACTGATTGAATTCTTCATCGTTTCCCATTGATCATCTACATCTTGAAACAGGATCTCTAGATCAGACAATATATCAAATTTGTTCTTTACTTCTATGTTAAAATTATCTTGTATTTCTTTGTCAGTTTTCAATTTGCACAAGTCATATTTAGGGTTTCCTGCTGTATACTTGACTTTCTTTAACTTTACCCTCAATGTGCCTGTAATTAATCTATGATCACTGTAACAGTCTGCATTTGGAACTGTTTTTACGACTGTTAACGCATTTCGAAACCTTTTGCTAATCAGGATGTAATCTATCTGGTTTTTAATCCTGCTGTCTGGACTCCTCCATGTCCATAATCTTCTAGGATGCTGTTTAAACCAGGTATTTCCTACAACCATTTCTTGTTCTTTCACCCATTCTACAAGTCTGTATCCTCTTTCATTTCTCTCTCCCAAACCATGATTGCCTACACTGCATCCATCGCCTTGCTGTCCTATTTTTGCGTTGAAATCACACAACTTGATTTTCTTGGCATCTGTAAAGAAGGTAGTTTGCCATTGCTTTGAAATGAATATATATATATATATATATATATATATATATATATATATATATATATATATATATATATATATATATATATATATATATATATATATATATATATATCGCCCATGGAAGTTCGAATTATTCTAAATATATGGGGCTATCACCATTTATCCCCTATACCTCATGGTAGTGAAAGGGGATGCTTTACTGTAATTTATAGACATATACACGTACACACAATTGTATAAGATGTTTCATTCTAAAGGATACACACACAGACACACACACACACACACACACACACATATATATATATATATATATATATATATATGTGTGTGTGTGTGTGTGTGTGTGTGTGTGTGGTGTGTGTGTGTGTATGTTTGTGTGTGTGTGTGTGAAAAACTGTCATAATTTTACTGTATGAGCTTAAGTTGTATATCTAAATGTGTCAAAAGTACATATGCTATTGATTTTATGTCATAATTTAATGTTCGTCTACTGTTATTTGCTGAGAACTTTATGAAGAACAGTGCCGGAATTTTCTGTATGAAGAGAACTCGAATTTTGCATAATAACATTTGACAGCGCTTGCTTGAGTGATTAGATTGCTTGAACTCGTTTCTATCATATTGAATGTGAATTCTTTGGGGGTTAAAGAAGGGTGAATAAACCGTTGGATGGTATCTAATTAAATGTGAACACGAGATACGAGGGGCTGCGCTTGGCACGATATTGATTGGAAAGATTAGTAATGCAAAGACACAATTATTATTCCGAAATAAAACAGTACAACATTTTATTAGGCACTGTCATAGATGAATATGACATCACACATATGTAACTGAAAGTATAGAATACAATCGTAGACATCTCGTGAATATATGATCTCCAAAGCGTCCTTGTCTATATTAAAACTGGCAAAATTGTCACAAAGCATCTTTACAACAACATATAAATTAGTTATATATCCTTTTAAGACGTTGCAATTATTCCCAGTATTTATTTGGCTTTTTGTTATTTACTATTCAATTTTACATTCAATAGTTTTTCATTGCTTTCTAAACGCCTGACGATCATCCATCGAAATCAAGGCAAAACCATCCTCTTCAACCAACGGCTGATTTCGAAGTCTCGACCCAGTATGTCGGGCAATGTTATTAGCTGGTGACAATTAAGGTTCTGTCTTGGTCTCTGGGGCATCCAACTACTCAACTCTTTAAGTTTTGCAATCGGGAGCTCAAGTATCTCTTCACGGGGTTTCTATATTGCCTTATTCTGCCTGCTGGGCTAACTCTTTCCATCGCAGGTTTTTAACTCATTCTATATCAGACAATAGGTAACAATGGATTGATCAGTTTCCAGACAAAAAGGGTTGTCTAATGGCAGATACTGCCGTAGGTGGAAAGTACTAGGTCATCACATATTCTTGGCTATATGATAATGAGATGAGGTGGCACTTACGTTCATTTTACACATTTCCTACCAGTTCCCAAATCCCCGTTTTTGTTGATAATTATGCAAAGATATTTAAAATGTGTGGCATTTTCAACATCTTCATTGTTGATTGCCATTCATTTGCTTGTAGTATTGTTCATGATATATGTTTGATATTTTTTTTTCCCTTTTGATTGAAAAGAAAGATTTAGATTGTCACTGTGTCTCTTGACAGACTGGATTAACTTTTATAATCCCTTAGCATTATTGGATAGCTGGACAGCGTCATCTTGGTATCTGAATTCTGCAACTGGATTTTCTTAATTGGTTCAAAGTGGCCTCTGTCTAGTCTCATACTGCCACTGTCCGTCATCTACTTCCTATAGTATCTTGCGGTGTAGGACAGGGGGGGTCTTGAGCCTGTGGAATTAAGGCCACCTGGCTAGTGCAGTCGCCGCCAAATGTGCAGGTTAGGGTTTTATTTTTTTCCCCGAAGAAAACATCCACACCGTTACCGAGGATTCGATCCCGGATCTCGTGGAAGAGAACCGGGCATTCTTAGCCGCTCGGCCAGCCGCTCCTCTAGTCTCGTAATGAATGTGATATAAGATAATTAATACATGCATGGATTGCCTATAATGTAATAAATCCAGAAATTAAAAGTGTGTGATATGATATGTCAAAGTATGTTGTACTTCTTTGATATATGCAGTGTTACGCGTGCTAAATAAGTGTGCGATATATGACATTTTCAATTGACTTTAAACTCATAAAAGCCCGCGAATAATACTCACTGGTATATCATACGAAGGCTTGATTTGGTTCAACATTTTCTGGTAAATAGAATTCAAGTGCAGTACGCAGCGTAATCTTTGAAAATGTTTCATTATTAAGCATGTGTTAAAACACTGACAGTATAATAACTGGAAGAAATAGGCACGCAACAACCCGCTTTAAGGTATTTTGGACTTTCTATCAGAACTCTCACTAGAAAGAAGCTCATTTAGTGTTGAGTCATCGCCATTATTGGTAAACATTGTCATAATCTTCTTAACGCCAAACGCTGACCTCTCAACCGCCAAATTTAGCCGAAATACATTTCCTAAAACATATTGGTATTATTACAATAAATTAAAGGACTATTTTATACATACTGAACCGTACTGGGCATATGATGCCAGTGCCGAACTGTTAATTACCTTCCGGCAATAACTGGGTGATAAGATGAACATCACGCCTTTACTTTATGGGGCATCTCTTGGTACCCAATATATACACTGTTTCCACCTGGACGCTTACGTTCTATGTTTAAAGTATCTGCCTTAATAGGGTTTCGAACACATGACTACAAGGACGACAGATAAACGTGCTAGTTCCGCTTATTTAATTATTTTTCAAATTTCGTCCAATGGGAGAGAAACAGTTACTCCAAGCCGTCACACCCTTAGCTATCTCGTGCAGCTCTATCCATTTCCTTCTCTAAATTCTTATTTTTATATCTTTGTCTGTCCTCAACCCACATCTTTGCCTACATTGCTACCTAAATGGTGAAAGGGGGTGGTGGGGGGGGGGGGGTGATTCCACTTATTTAAGTGAGGTTTCACAAAGGGAGAAAGAGGTATCATTTGTTTGATATATTCTCATTATCGTTGCCTACGCCTATGAATTTTTAAATCTGATTGAAGTCACTTCCCATCTGATATGTTTACATTATATCACACCTTGCTTTCAGTTTCAACAGCAACTTGAATACGCTTTCACTGATACACCAGAAAATTGTACAGTAAATTAAAAGTGGGGTCAACTTAAGGAAACTCTTTATAAAACTGCCGTAGGGGTTTACGGCACTGTGGATCATAAGAGGCAGGACTGGTTTGCGGCAAACAGCCAGACTCTGCAGCCCTTAATTCATAAGAAGAAGATAGCTCTCTTAAGAAACAAGGAAAGACCAACGCGTAACACTCTGAGTGAGCTGAAGCAAGCCAGGAAGAATGTGCAAAAGGCTGCCTGACAGTGTGCAAATGATTATTGGATCAAGTTATGTGAGTCCATTCAAATCGCAAGTGATAAGGGAAACATAAGAAGCATGTATGAAAGAATAAAGAAAGCTTGTGGTCCAGTGATCAAAAGAAGTGCAACACTGAACACCTTGACTGGAGAAACCATAACTGATATGAAACAGCAGATGGACAGATGGGTAGAGCACTATTTGGAGCTTTACTCAAGTGAGACCAAACTAGCGGATGATGCCCTCAACGCCATAGAGGCTCTACCAACTCTTGACCACCTGGACACACTTCCCACCATAACAGAAGTTAAGTGTGCTATAAATGAACTTGCATCTGGCAAGGCTCCAGGTAAGGATAGGATTCCAATAGAGGTTATCAGGAGTGGGCAAGACACACTCATTCTACAGATCCACCAGCTAATAGAGCTATGCTGGCGAGAAGGACAAGTCCCACAGGATTTCAAGGATTCAAGCATCATAACACTGTACAAGAACAAGTGCGATCGGAGCGACTGCAACAACTATAGGGGTATCTCACTTCTGTGTATTGTTGGAAAAGTATTAGCCAGAATTGTTCTGCGCAGACTTCAAGTCCTAGGAGATCAAGTCTACCCCGAATCACAGTGTGGCTTTCGACAGAACCGGTCTACCATTGATATGATATTCTCAAAGCGACAAATGCAAAAAAAATGCCGTGAACAGAATCAACCACTGTTTATTGCCTTCATCGACCTCACAAAGGCATTTGATTTGGTCAGTCGTGAGGGTCTGTTCAAGGCACTAAAGAAGATTGGCTGCCCAACGACTCTTCTGTCCATTGTGGAATCGTTCCACACAGGCATGAAGGGTATAATCAAGTTTGATGATGCAACTTCTGAAGAGTTCGAAATCAAGAGTGGCGTTAAGCAAGGTTGTGTACTAGCTCCCACCCTCTTTGGAATATACTTTTCACCTCTACTGAAATATGCCTTTCGTGATCAGGATGGTGGTATATACATTCACTCACGCTCAGATGGCGGCCTCTACAATGCTCAGAGATGGAAAGCCAAGGCCAAAACTAGGAGGATACTGATCAGAGAGTTGCGTTTTGCAGATGATGCTGCAGTTACGACCCACTCTGAGGAAGAATTGCAATGTCTACTATCTGCATTCTCCAATGCTTGTTCTGAATTTGGTTTAACAGTTAGCAAAAAGAAGACACAGATTATGTCACAAGGTGCACATGGGGTACCATCAATCTTTATTGACGACGCCGAACTAGAGATGGTAGACCATTTTACATATCTAGGATCAGTGGTAAATAGCAAATTATCCCTAGATCAGGAAATCAACATCCGGATTGGTAAGGCAGCAACAATAAGAAAAAGAGTCTGGGAGAACAGGAAGCTTACTGCCAAAACAAAAGTCCTTGTCTATCAAGCCTGTGTCCTTAGTACTCTTCTTTATGGCAGTGAAACCTGGACAACTTACTCACACTAAGAGAAACGTTTAAACAGCTTTCATATGCGGTGTCTGCGAAGAATTCTTGGTATTAAGTGGCAAGACAAAATCACAAATACTGAAGTATTGGAAAGATCAGATTGTGTGACGGTTTATTCCATGCCCAGTCTTCGTAGACTTAGATGGATACGATATCTTAGGAGGATGGATGATGGTAGAATACCAAAGGACATCTTGTTTGGTGAATTACAGATGGGTAAGAGATCTCAGGATCGGCCTCTACTACGATACAAAGATGTGTGTAAGCGGGACATGATTGATAATGCACATTGATAATGCCTAGAGAGACAACAGTGGAAGATAAACTATATGGACCGCTGAATGAACTAAAAAAGACTGTTAGATTCATACAAGAGACGACATTGCAGTTGTAGACATGTTTCAAGCGAACGAAAGAAGAAGAAGAAGATAATGCACATTGGCAGCAAGTCGCCGCTGAACGTGTTGCATGGAGGGCAAACATCAGAAATGGAATAAAGGGGAAAAATATTGCAGATAAGTCACACACCGAGCGTGTGAGACGTAAGATGTTGCATGATGGTGGAAATGGCCACGTGTTCACATGCACCCACTGCGAACGAACATTTACAGCGCAAATTGGCCTTATCAGTCACATTCGCTACCGCCATAGGTAAAAGTTATTATGCCTTTTTAAAGCACAAACTATCGTCTGTCAAGACGGCAAGGTGCCAATGTAATGTAATAGCACACCTAATTTCGTGTGTGTCATCGGCGAAATCCAGACCATCGAGTTTCTTTGCGAGATGAGTTCCTTGAATTCCATTTCTGGCTTTTCCTATCGTCAGTCTACACTGAGGAAAGAATAATTTTGTGACAAAAGTTCCCGTGTATCATCTTGTTCTTATTTCGAATGTCTCTTGTTATTTCCCTGATGTTGAGCTCGGCATCACAGGTCGCAACATGTTTCCTTGATTAAGTTAACTATTTTCTTGGGATATCAATATTGTCTAATACATTTCTTGAGCCCCTATACCTTAAAGGTATTTTTATTTTCACACATCCGCTATAAAGTTTTGATGCGATTTCGATGCTTTCTTGTATAATTATACTTGAGTGGTCTCGAGGTATGGTGTCCACCTCGAGTGCTGGAGGTTTCCGGTTCAAGCCCCGGTGAGGGCCGGTATTTTTTCACGTTGATTTCTAGTAACAAAATATTCCCTGGTCTCTGTGTAGTAAGATTGAACGCCCGTGTGTATTGTTGCGCACGTAAAAAAATCCCTTGGCAGTTTGAAATAAAACAAGAGTAGCCTAACGGCGCTGCCCGTGCAAAATTTCGAGTTAAAAATCTACCCACAGTATTTCAGGATCCTCGTTGGTGCTACGGAGTTCGTGCACTGAGCTGAGATTCTCCGAACTCAGGCTTAATTTAGGAATAGAACGGAGCACTTAAGGGTTACACCCGTGTGCCGCGATGTTGATCCGTCGACTAAACTAAACTAAACTAAACCATGCGTAGTTTAACAATCTGGTCAGTTATATTTTGTAGACAGCCTGACTGCATGTTATTGGTATCTCTACTCTACTATAATGTTAACACTCCTGTAGATTCTCTTTCTTTGCAACCTTACCAGTTAATCTTCTCCCATTGTTTCCCTGACTCTGCTAAATAATATGTGTAGTTATTCATTTTAGGGAATTTATATTAGATTTTACATCGTTTGGGGTGCAATCTGGATCAGCATCTTTCTCATACTTCAAAGTTTGATAGTGTTAGTAATTTATCCTTTAGGTGCGTTATCACAGTTGATATCCAGTCCCTTTTCTTTAAACTGGATATCAAGATGCTTTCTGGGTACTGGCATATTTAGAAGATCCTAAATATATTTAGTCCTATCTTTCAGATAGATCTTTAATGTTTGTGAGAATTTTCCATTTCTATTTCTAATAAGCCCATTTTATTGATTACATTCTCCTGCTTTTGGTCCTTATGAGGCTTTAGATATTTCTGAGCTTTCCTGTTGATGCTACTTCTTCTGCCTCTCTTGTTAGGTCATCTATACGAAGAAGGAGTAAAACAATTATTTGAGGGAGAGAGAGCGCAGCGCTGATTGCGTTTAAGTCAAAATGAAGATTAGCGAGAAAGAGAAGAGAAGTGGGAATAAAGCGAAGAAACCTCGCACTGTCTCCCGAAATAGAAAGTACTTGGAAAGTAAAAGGAAAAGGTTTCAGGACTCTGAAATAGAGAGGGTGCTAATGGGCATCTCAACATCCAACTGAATGAATTAGACATTCGGGCTTTAATGGCAACAGTGTGTGCACAAACTAAGTTTACACATACTAACTGACAGTAACAATACTTGTCCTTATTCTCAGTCGTTGTCGATACTTTTATGTTAGGTTATAAATTAACTTCTGTCTCCTGTTAACACTTTGCCACCGGGACGGTGCTCAGACGCTAACTTCTTATCTGACTGCTTAGGACACACACCGACAACTACCTGACTAGAAGACAGCAATCTCAAGACAGGTGAAATAATAATCTTTAATGAAGATTCAGATTCTGGACAGACATTCAGGTACAAGACAGACAGGAACACTGAGTTTGGCGAGAGTAGTCTGGAGAGCAGTCTCTTCACTCCACCAGAGTCTCGTCAGTCATATGACTGGTAGGTGATGTAGACACCGGTAGTAGGCCACCAGAGTCTCGTCAGTTATATGACTGGTAGGTGATGTAGACACCGGTAGTAGGCCACCAGAGTCTCGTCAGTTATATGACTGGTAGGTGATTGTAGACATCCGGTAGTAGGCCACCAGAGTCTCGTCAGTTATATGACTGGTAGGTGATGTAGACACCGGTAGTAGGCCACCAGAGTCTCGTCAGTTATATGACTGGTAGGTGCATGTAGACACCGGTAGTAGGCCACCAGAGTCTCGTCAGTTATATGGCTGGTAAGTGATGTAGACACCGGTAGTAGGCCACCAGAGTCTCGTCAGTTATATGACTGGTAGGTGATGTAGACACCGGTAGTAGGCCACCAGAGTCTCGTCAGTTATATGGCTGGTAAGTGATGTAGACACCGGTAGTAGGCCACCAGAGTCTCGTCAGTCATATGACTGGTAGGTGATGTAGACACCGGTAGTAGGCCACCAGAGTCTCGTCAGTCATATGACTGGTAGGTGATGTAGACACCGGTAGTAGGCCACCAGAGTCTCGTCAGTCATATGACTGGTAGGTGATGTAGACACCGGTAGTAGGCCACCAGAGTCTCGTCAGTCATATGACTGGTAGGTGATGTAGACACCGGTAGTAGGCCACCAGAGTCTCGTCAGTCATATGACTGGTAGGTGATGTAGACACCGGTAGTAGGCCACCAGAGTCTCGTCAGTTATATGACTGGTAGGTGATGTAGACACCGGTAGTAGGCCACCAGAGTCTCGTCAGTTATATGACTGGTAGGTGATGTAGACACCGGTAGTAGGCCACCAGAGTCTCGTCAGTTTATAGACTGGTAGGTGATGTAGACACCGGTAGTAGGCCACCAGAGTCTCGTCAGTTATATGACTGGTAGGTGATGTAGACACCGGTAGTAGGCCACCAGAGTCTCGTCAGTTATATGACTGGTAGGTGATGTAGACACCGGTAGTAGGCCACCAGAGTCTCGTCAGTTATATGACTGGTAGGTGATGTAGACACCGGTAGTAGGCCACCAGAGTCTCGTCAGTTATATGACTGGTAGGTGATGTAGACACCGGTAGTAGGCCACCAGAGTCTCGTCAGTTATATGACTGGTAGGTGATGTAGACACCGGTAGTAGGCCACCAGAGTCTCGTCAGTCATATGACTGGTAGGTGATGTAGACACCGGTAGTAGGCCACCAGAGTCTCGTCAGTTATATGACTGGTAAGTGATGTAGACACCGGTAGTAGGATAACATTCACCTGATCCTCACTGAACTCTCGGAACATCTCTGCAATTGAGCCTAGTCAGGATCAACATTCATTACGCCCCAGGGCTGTTTCTCCGACCAGACGGTAATCTGCAACTTCATATAGCTTGGTCATCTAGGCTTCTTCGGAGTACATCATGTTGATGGCCCAGTCTTCTTGTTTAAGTCGACTGGAGGTGATACTTCTCCACGGCGGCACATCAATCATAACAGGAAAGACGGGAAAGCGAAAGGGGTTCCTGTAAGTAACAAGAGACCTGGCGTACAAATCCATCTCACCTGTTATTAATACATCACACCAATATTTATTGACACTAGAGTGTGGTCAGCTCTTCAAGTCTCAGACCACTTTCATGGCCCTGACTTCAGTCATATCTCTAATAGACCTGTGTAGAATAGCAAGATGATAGACTCCTATGCCTCCGGTGAATATCAATCAAGACAAGGTTAGCCCCTCTGGCCAACACAGTCTGTCACGTCAGGAAGAGGATGTAAGTATCCGGATAACAGGTATAAGTATTCCCCATACTGGCCAAGGTTGCGTGCCGATGTCCCAGCTGCGCTGGTAAACCTTTCCTGAAATTCTACATAAAGATTAACAACCAAAAGAAGAGTGTGTTCTGGTGTCTGTCGCTTTCCTATTCCTCTCCTCTGGTACATGAATCGTCTGGTATGTATATACAATAAACCCTACGGTTTGGCTTCCCCTGTCAGCCCAAACGAGCGTAGAGTTAACGTTCAGAACATTTTGTTCCAGTTATATTACAGGCATTGTAAGCTCTAGACAAGCCTGACAAGATTATTCCTCTATTATCAAAAGAGCACAGAAAGCGTCGCACAAAGCACGAACTCCGTAGCTTTTAGCGACGACCCACAGGAGCCTCCGAAACATTTAACTCGTAAACCGAAGGGCGCGGCGCGGAATCGAACCAACAATCTTCGGAACACGAGTCAAACGGCTTGACCACTTCCCCACAGAGACTCCCTAATATATATACAGCAAATAATATATATACAGGTAATACATCAAACAATACGGAAATTAGAAAGCAAGAAGTGTGTGAACCTCGTGTCCATTTACATACTTCAAGGTTAAGTAACCCTAATATGTGTGAAGATATTTGTAACTCCATTCCATATGCCTAGTTAGATAACACCCGACCTGGGTCAATATCCCTTCCATATTTCCATTAGACGTGAAATACCCGTCATGGCTCTTACGCGTCACCTGATGATGATTAAAAGAGTACATGTCTCAAACCCACCCTTTGGGGTAATCAAATTCTAGCTCTGTGCAGGAGGACTACATATTTACAAACAGTACTTTCTTAAACACTCCTTTATTGAACCAGGTATTAAAATCAATTGCCAACTCGCCTCTCCCAAATTGACCACAAAACTTGATCATTATATTATTTCCCTTTTCGACTGGACACATGCCACCGCTTCTCTGGGTCACAACACATGCTTGTGATTAGACTGGCCTGGTCACTAGTTTATTCGCACTTGAGAATCGCTATCGAGAACAAGTCACCAAAACTGTTCAAGAAATCGGATACGGGGGAGGAAAATGGCACGTTGCAAGAAAAAATAATAGTAGACACCCGACTTACAAGATGAGCAGCATGGAAGCCGCCAAGACCTTAAAGATTATGAGAGGAGAGAACCTGCCTGTGAGCTGCAGCAAATAACCAGAACCTTCAATAACCTGAAATGAAGCTACAACGAGGAAGACCGACGACAACCTACCTCAGAGAAGAGCCAAGACAACTGAGAAGAGTGAGGAGAAAGACACCAGAGTCGGAAACATCGACTCACAGACGACCAGATGGGTTGTCAAACGTATCCAAGTGGAGTTGACAGATGAACAAATCCTGAAGCAGCTACAACAGGAAAATCTCCACATCCGAATCCTGAAGCAGCTACAACAGGAACATCTCCACATCCGAATCCTGAAGCAGCTACAACAGGAAAATCTCCACATCCGAATCCTGAAGCAGCTACAACAGGAAAATCTCCACATCCGAATCCTGAAGCAGCTACAACAGGAAAATCTCCACATCCGAATCCTGAAGCAGCTACAACAGGAAAATCTCCACATCCGAATCTGAAGCAGCTACAACAGGAAAAATCTCCACATCCGAATCCTTGAAGCAACTACAACAGGAAAATATCCACATCCGAATCCTGAAGCAGCTACAACAGGAAAATCTCCACATCCGAATCCTGAAGTAGCTACAACAGGAAAATCTCCACATCCGATCCTGAAGCAGCTACAACAGGAAAATCTCCACTTTCGAATCCTGAAGCAGCTACAACAGGAAAATCTCCACATCCGAATCCTGAAGCAGCTACAACAGGAAAATCTCCACATCAGAATCCTGATGCAGCTACAACAGGAAAATCTCCACATCCGAATCCTGAAGCAGCTACAACAGGAAAATCTCCACATCCGAATCCTGAAGCAGCTACAACAGGAAAATCTCCACATCCGAATCCTGAAGCAGCTACAACAGGAAAATCTCCACATCCGAATCCTGAAGCAGCTACAACAGGAAATCTCCACATCCGAATCCTGAAGCAGCTACAACAGGAAAATCTCCACATCCGAATCCTGAAGCAGCTACAACAGGAAAATCTCCACATCCGAATCCTGAAGCAGCTACAACAGGAAAATCTCCACATCCGAATCCTGAAGCAGCTACAACAGGAAAATCTCCACATCCGAATCCTGAAGCAGCTACAACAGGAAAATCTCCACATCCGAATCCTGAAGCAGCTACAACAGGGAAAATCTCCACATACGAATCCTGAAGCAGCTACAACAGGAAAATCTCCACATCTGAATCCTGAAGCAGCTACAACAGGAAAATCTCCACATCCGAATCCTGAAGCAGCTACAACAGGAAAATCTCCACATCCGAATCCTGAAGCAGCTACAACAGGAAAATCTCCACATCCGAATCCTGAAGCAGCTACAACAGGAAAATCTCCACATCCGAATCCTGAAGCAGCTACAACAGGAAAATCTCCACATCCGAATCCTGAAGCAGCTACAACAGGAAAATCTCCACATCCGAATCCTGAAGCAGCTACAACAGGAAAATCTCCACATCCGAATCCTGAAGCAGCTACAACAGGAAAATCTCCACATCCGAATCCTGAAGCAGCTACAACAGGAAAATCTCCACATCCGAATCCTGAAGCAGCTACAACAGGAAAATCTCCACATCCGAATCCTGAAGCAGCTACAACAGGAAAATCTCCACATCCGAATCCTGAAGCAGCTACAACAGGAAAATCTCCACATCCGAATCCTGAAGCAGCTACAACAGGAAAATCTCCACATCTGAATCCTGAAGCAGCTACAACAGGAAAATCTCCACATCCGAATCCTGAAGCAGCTACAACAGGAAAATCTCCACATCCGAATCCTGAAGCAGCTACAACAGGAAAATCTCCACATCCGAATCCTGAAGCAGCTACAACAGGAAAAATCTCCACATCGAATCCTGAAGCAGCTACAACAGGAAAATCTCCACATCCGAATCCTGAAGCAGCTACAACAGGAAAATCTCCACATCCGGAATCCTGACAGCAGCTACAACAGGAAAATCTCCACATTCCGAATCCTGAAGCAGCTACAACAGGAAAATCTCCACATCCGAATCCTGAAGCAGCTATACAACAGGAAAATCTCCCATCCGAATCCCTGAAGCAGCTACAACAGGAAAATCTCCACATCCGAATCCTGAAAGCAGCTACAAACAGGAAAATCTCCACATCCGAATCCTGAAGCAGCTACAACCAGGAAAATCTCACATCGAATCCTGAAGCAGCTACAACAGGAAAATCCCACATCCGAATCCTGAAGCAGCTACAACAGGAAAATCTCCACATCCGAATCCTGAAGCAGCTACAACAGGAAAATCTCCACATCCGACTCCTGAAGCAGCTACAACAGGAAAATCTCCACATCCGACTCATGAGCAGCTACAACAGGAAAATCTCCACATACGAATCCTGAAGCAGCTACAACAGGAAAATCTCCACATCTGAATCCTGAAGCAGCTACAACAGGAAAATCTCCACATCCGAATCCTGAAGCAGCTACAACAGGAAAATCTCCACATCCGAATCCTGAAGCAGCTACAACAGGAAAATCTCCACATCCGAATCCTGAAGCAGCTAACAACAGGAAAATCTCCACATCCGAATCCTGAAGCAGCTACAACAGGAAAATCTCCACATCCGAATCCTGAAGCAGCTACAACAAGAAAGTCTCCACATCCGAATCCTGAAGCAGCTACAACAGGAAAAATCTCCACATCCGAATCTGAAGCAGCTACAACAGGAAAATCTCCACATCCGAATCCTGAAGCAGCTACAACAGGAAAATCTCCACATCCGAATCCTGAAGCAGCTACAACAGGAAAATCTCCACATCCGAATCCTGAAGCAGCTACAACAGGAAAATCTCCACATCTGAATCCTGAAGCAGCTACAACAGGAAAATCTCCACATCCGAATCCTGAAGCAGCTACAACAGGAAATCTCCACATCTGAATCCTGAAGCAGCTACAACAGGAAAATCTCCACATCCGAATCCTGAAGCAGCTACAACAGGAAAATCTCCACATCCGAATCCTGAAGCAGCTACAACAGGAAATCTCCACATCCGAATCCTGAAGCAGCTACAACAGGAAAATCTCCACATCTGAATCCTGAAGGTGGAGCTGCAGCTGACATACTCCAAGATACCCACTACTTTTGCAGTGGTGACAACAGAGGCAGCGAAATACCACGACAAATATCAATAAACAAGAACGTACAGCAGCCTGAAAGACTCATTCCAAGAATCACGCAATGCTCAAGATGCCAGAGGGCGGCCACAGCAGAACAACATGCCGCAGTTAGACAGATCTGCCGATACTGCGCATAGCACCATGAGTCCAAGGAATGTCCGTTGGCCAAACAGGACAAGGACTTCCGAGCGCCCAGTGACAAGAGAAAGTATGCGAACTGCTTTGGCAAGCATGGAGCAAGATACCTGGGCTTTCCGTATCTCCAAACACATAGAGACGTCTTAAAGATCGCCATTACCACAATGGCACCATACAAGGAAGTAATGCGGAGGTACAAGACAGCCACATTCATCTCACAAGCTGAAAGATCTCAACCGCAAAGCCAGATTGACGAGCTGAAGAAACAAGCCAAGGCGCTACTGACACCGACATCAACCAGCGACAACGAGAAACTGCTAGCTGACATGAAGGAAATCCAGCACGCATCAAGCAAGAGGTGGAACGCATGGCACTGCTAAAGAAGGAAAACGAAGAAATTCTACAAACCATAAATGAGAGAGAGAGAGAGAGAGAGAGAGAGAGAGAGAGAGAGAGAGAGAGAGAGAGAGCGAGAGAGAGAGAGAGAGAGCGAGAGAGCGAGAGAGAGAGAGAGAACTGATAACAGCGGAAAGGGAACTAATCCAAAACAAACCAGCAGACGCCAGGAAAAAGAAAGTAGAGAAGCCACATGATCAAGCTAAACCAAAGACCAATCAGAAACCACAAGCTAGAGCCAACAGTCCAACCACGATGACCAAGCAAAACAGCATCCCGCCAGACACCTGAAGAAAGGTTAGAGGAGAACTCCGATACACCTGAAGATAACTGGAGCTCAGACGAGAAAGACAAACCCACCTTAACTTGCGAAGAGAGGAGGGCAGTATGAATGACTGCTTACGCAGAGAGGGAAGGGCAAGTTAAACTACGATTAAAGGAGTTCTAAAATGACCTCCCACATGGAGAAAAAAAATTTCAAATGGAAATGGACCTCGTCAGAGATAAAATGTGTGAAGAACGCCTACGAAAACTCCAAGAAGATGACACAAGCTCAAAGTAAGAGGAAAGCTAACTAATAACCAAACAAAGAGTCCATCTAAGGACTGCGACATCAAAAACGACGAGCTAGAAGCCAACACTAATCAAAGAAACCCCAGAGGAGGCGGACACAAAGGAAAACCTGCCGACCATACCACCAGCTGACGTCACAGGCATAAACTCTTCAAAATCGCATTTTTTCCAGTAACTTTTATCAATATTTAATAGCGTGGACTGGTTGAGACAGACAGACAGACAGACAGACAGACAGACAGACAGACAGACAGACAGACAGACAGACAGAAAAGATAGATAGATAGATAGATAGATAGATAGATAGATAGATAGATAGATAGATAGATAGATAGATAGATAGATAGATAGATAGATAGATAGATAGATCGCTGGATAGGTGGGTGGGTGGGTAGGTGAATAGGTGGGTAGGTGGGTGGGTAGGTAGGTAGGTAGGTTGGTTGGTAGATAAGTTGGTAGGATGGTAGGTAGACAGGCAAGCAGGCACGCAAACAGGCTAATAGTCATACACAGAGGCAGAGACAGGCAGCCAATGACAGAAGTCAGTCAGCGGAAAAGAAAGAGTGAAAGAGAATTTGAGAAAATTACGGTGTGATAAATATGGAAGCTGGTTTTCCCATACAATTTATTATTGGTGCCAATATAAGAAACATTCGTACGAAAGTTGACACATTATTCTTTCTCCTTGTGTTCTTTACCCTAGGGCAAATAATTTCGTGTGTGCTATTCAACACTTGGATCAATACACTTTACTTCTTACGTGACTCAGGCATACATGCATGCCAAGTCAACCTTTGAAGTCTGCTTTTAGTTTAGTTTAGTTTAGTCGTTGGATCAACATCACGGCACACGGGTTTAACCCATAAGTGCTCCGTTTTCCTCCTAACTCAAACCTGAGTCTGGAGAAACTCAGCTCAATGCACGAACTCCGTTGCATCGGCGTGGATCCTGAAATACTTTGGGTAGATTTTTAACTCGAAATTTTGTCCGGGCTACTCTTTTTCGATTTCCAACTGCCAAGGGATCTTTTACGTGCGCAACAATACACACTACCCAGAGACCGGGGGAAATTTTATTACTGGAAGTCCACGTGGATTTTTTTTAATAAATCCCGGTGCTCTCCGGGGCCTGAACCCGGGACCTCCAGCACTCGAGGCGGATGCCATACCTCGATACCACTCAGCGCCTGGTGGTCTAGATATATATATATATATATATATATATATATATATATATATATATATATATATATATATATATATATATATATATATATATATATATATATATATATATATATATATATATATATATATCTTATCTATTTAGTCTGCTTTTGTTGTGTGTTAGTTCAGTTAGTTAGTCGAGGTTCCTAACTTCACGGCAACGGGTCGTCCCCATTATGCTCCGTTCCTGTGCCAGTGAGTATCACACAAAATGCTCCCCACTGTCCAATGTGAAAAGTGGAACAGACAGGAGTCTCGGCAAGCCAACAGCCCGCACAGGTACACTGTGCATAATGCCGCCGCCAGAATGCCAACACAAAAGTCCTCCACGAAAACCACAGTTCATCGTCGATGGAATTGGCAGTCACCAGAAAGACCTCATTGACCCGGGTTTTCTCACATGGCTCTGTCTCTATCCGCAGGGCGACCCGCCGAAAGCGTCGCATTAAGCACGAACACCGTAGCTCCAGTGCCGACTCCCAGGAGTCTCCTGAAAAATGCACTCGTGAACCGAAAAGACAAATCAGTCAATTCAGCAACAGCCGGTAGCCATTGTTCCGAACATGCAGGTCACTGTACAAAAAAAAGCGACATGTAAAAGCATTATTCGTGAAAATCACAGTCACAGAGTCGCGCCACGCAATCTCTCAGTAGCAGGGCGACGGAACCATATACTACCAGTCCAACATGAGAAAATGCGAAATGCAAACCCCAGCCACAAAGATAAATACTCCAGAGGCCGCAGCGGTTCAATGCCTAACCGCCATGCTGGGGACCGGATTTTGTTGTGTGCGGACACACACCCACAAACCCCTCATCCGCCTCCTTCCCCATTCCTCCCCCACACACACAGTGATATTTGTTTCACTTGAATTTCAAGTACAAGTTACAGATACTGTAATTGACGTGTGTGAAGTGTTAGGCCTTCACAAATTCTAGCCCATGACATGTTAGATGCGGTGGTCGGCTCCCTTCCACATCGTTTTTCATTTCAAGGCAGTTCCCTCAGAATTATATTGTCTCTAATACCATGAGGTTGGGTCCATCCCATAGCACACCAGTTAGACAAAATAATCTTGCCTTTGTTGGGAATTGGACACGGATAATGTCTATCATGCAAGCCCACTAATAACTCTGCCAACGCATTGTGGGTAGGGTGAACTCGGCCGTAACTGAACATTTGTCAGGCGCGCCATGTTTTTCTCAATGGACACACACGCGCGCGCGCGCATGCACGCACGCTCTCACACTCACACACGGTTCCTTCTACTTTGACTAGTTCGCCCAAGCGCTGGACTTGCCAACTTTTTCTCACGTGAATTCACAGGTTCCATATGTTTCATGGTATTCGTGCTTTAGCGACTCACAAGCTTGTTAACTATCTGCCACCAATGATCTAGACATGTCACAACAACTCCCCCGTGGCTTCGGAAAAATTGCGAAGGCATTTTTTCGTTCATATTTTCTCCTTTGTGCTTTTTTCTTTTAGCGAGTCTTCCACCTTTGTCTGCATACTATGTGAAACAGTTACAATCACAACATGCGTAAACAGTTTGTTCTCCAACTAGCGAAAAGCTGCAGTAACCACCTCAGCCTCCATTCTTAGACTTGAGGTTGTAGTGTAATATGCCAAGCTCATCTTTACCAAACATTGGCCATTTGCTTTTGCTATGAATCCCCAGACACTTGTTTGCCCCTTAACACGGGGCCATCGGTATAGATAGTCCCATCGCCAGGACGAGAGTAGTCATGAAGTAATTGCTGAATTTCTACATACGTAGCGCCTTCTGGCCCCGCTCTAACTCACGGCACAATGTGGATTATACCCCCACATAAGTCTGAATTTCTATTCGCCACTCTGGCCCACTATTTGCCTCTGTCAATCTTCTCAAGTGTGCACACTTCTCGGATGGTATATTCTGCATGAGAATTCCATGATCTTACTCTAAACGGTTTGTGGCCCTTAACTGCATTCAGAGAAACATGCAGGAGGTGTTTCTTGTTCGCAGCCACCTTAAGGTACGACCTTTCCTGATACATATTGCGTCTGTCTGCAATGATCGGCAGCGCCAGGATATTTCGCATACACACTATTGGGGTGTCCCTTGTACATCCCAGAATCATCCTCATGGCTTCATTCAGTATATGCTCAAGTTTTACAAGCTGACTCTTTGAGACGGTGAGCATTCCTAACCATACTCTACCACTGAAATGATCAAGTGCTGAAAAAGTGTGAATATCATTTTCTGCTCCATGTCCCTTGCTGTCATACTCTTCAGTCCATTGAGCCCCTTCTGACACTTTGTAACCACCACTTTAACATGATCCCTAAAGGACAGGCTTCTATCACAAGTGATGCCCAGGTGCTTCATTCCGCTTTCTCTTTTCACATTTCTACCATTTATTGTGAGGCTTGGGATGATAACTTTAACAATCCTATTGTCTTTAGAGCACTGCGAGACCTTTTCTGGGTTAATGTCAGCATTCATCTCCGTGCAACATTCCATCACTTTGTCTCCTGTCTCCTGCAGATCCTGGGCTATGTGATTTCTATCCCTTCTCTGCTTGTATGCGAAAACATCATCTGCAAATGTTACTATCCTTCCAGCCCCTTGTACTTCGAAGCTTGCAATCTTGCTTGTATACACATTGAAAAGCACATGTTAAATTGCTGACCTTGACCTCGGATACAAGGCTCCATGTACGCAATTGGAGTGCCACTCTAGGAGAATACAAAACATCTGTAATTCAGTTCACGAACCAAGGACAGACTCGCTTCTCCATTAGAACGTACATCAAACTATCATATCTGGCTCTCTTGTACGCGTCCTTGAGATCGAGTGCTACCACCGCCATCTCCTGTCTGCTTTTGGAACCCTTCATAAACATCATAGGCAAAAGTGGCTGCATTTGACCAGGTATCTTTCTTTGGCCAGTAACTTCCCAAATCTTTCTAAACATTCCTGGAACTTAACAGCAGCGATCTTCTCCAGCACGTTGCCAAGTATCCAGCAAAGTGATAATCACAAATCCATTAAGATTTGAATGATCTTAATTGTTTTAGGAAGTGTTAAATAGCTGTGCACCAATTCCTGGGGGTAATGATGACGTCGTGATGCTCAGATTAAAGCAAGCAGCCATCTACATAAGTTCTCCACCACTCATATCCCACGTGTGGGCGTACCTAACCCCATCGGGCCCTAGTGAGGTGTCGTTTGCTTTTCTTATTTAAAAAAAAAAAACACATGTTTGATATCTTCCAGCTGTATGATATCTTCGCAGTAGGTATTTTTAATGGTACCTCCCACGTATGAGGATCATCATGATGATGCTGAAGTTGTTGTTTATCATGTTACAATTCGAACTGCATTGTCATGGATGACGAACGAAATATACGAACCTTGAATTATGACAGGACAACTGTTCTTTCAGAATACGATGTTTCTCTTCCGTTCACGCGGTTCACATTTTTTCACATGATCACGCAATGTTATTATCAAACACACTATACTACACTACTGCAACACTCTAAATTATTATATTCACATGACAGCAATATATAATTTGTCATAGTCGACTCTTGACTCTGAGCCATGTGTTCCTAGCCATGGTCTCAGCTCGAGTGTCGTTTTTCAACAGTCATTTCACTCTTTTGTTTTCATTCAAAGTGCGCAATTCGCTCTAAGTGTATTGCACACCCAAAACGCGACAAGAGCTAAAATTGTTTCTTGATGTACCTGATATATCTTCTCTAACCGAGTCTCTGATGCCCCGATCTTGCTGGTCTGTCTGTGCTATACATATCTGCAGGAAAGCTTCCCCTCCCTCTGTGTCTGTTGTCAAAGGCGAATCAACCGTGGCATGACAATCTTTCCTTTGCATCTGTCTGTACAATTTTCAGAACTTTCCCAGTGTCTTATCGCCTCCATTTTCATTCATAAAGTGATCCCATTTCGCTCTTTTGGCCTCTGATGCACAGCGCTTGAATTCCTCCACCATATCTTTCTTTTGCCTTTAGAATATTGTAGTTACTAATTTCACGGGGGTCATGTAACGTTGAATGTTGATACATCATGAGCGTGTTATTTCGTCTAGAAAGATTATTTCTTCACGTCTTTTTAACATCACCCGACTGAAAATTTCTCGGAAATGGAAAATCGATAACATTTTGTTTCGAAAAAGTTTAAGACCTAGCAATGTATCACAAACATCAGGAAAAGAAGGGACTGTCATGTTTTGGTTACATTAAGGGAAGAAAGAAGCTGGTACATGTTGTAACAACTGCACATACTTATGGAAATAACGTCGTAGGGAAAGATGAAAGCATATTCTTGACTTGACATTCTTTCGAAATGCATGCTAAATGAGATCTCGAGACGTGGATAAGCATAATCGTCCACACTATCATTATATATATATATATATATATATATATATATATATATATATATATATATATATATATATATATAGAGAGAGAGAGAGAGAGAGAGAGAGAGAGAGAGAGAGGGAGAGATAGTGTACGTGTATGTGTGAGACAGGAAGAGTGTATGTATATGCGTGTGTGTGTTTGTGTGTGTTTGTGTGTGTGTTGTGTGTGTTTAGCTTGGAGCATCTGTCCTTTTCCAATGTATGTGCTTCTCAGTGTATGTATTAGTGTGTCAATGCATACTGCAACAATTATGAATTCTAAAACGTTAAGGAAGTTATTAAAGTCTCACTATATTTAGTACTCATCGCAAAATAGACGAAAATATTGATGCTAGAGTTGATGGCCTCGGCTGTGAAAGATACAGATAGAGTTACTAGAAACATATTCTTGTAGATGCCATCGTAGCTCAGTTGTGGTTCCACATATCCCGCAATGAAAATCCCAACAGCAGGCAGATAACATATGATGAATATAACAGAAATTAGGATGATCATCTTTGCTGTTTTGTAGTCTCTAGAATGTACCTGCTTCCTCGGGTCTGATTTCAGCTTGGCTACACTGTTTAAGGACACCATTGATGTCCTCCATGCTCTTTGCTGGTTTAGCTTGACAACAAGAACAATTGTGAAAGTCACAACTGAGAAGAAACAAGTTACCTGGCATAAACACACAGCAGATTGCATAGCGAACAGAATCTATTTCTTTCCTCTCATAAACGCTCATGCGATAAATCAGCCCAGTCAACGACTTGTTTCTGTCTGGGTAGAATTTCACACCAAGTCCCAATGTGACATATTCAAGAGATGCACATCCGATTGTTATGAGAAATATGCTTACCATAGAAATAACATGCCTTTTCTTTGTGAACATTGACTTCATTTTTCAAGGGAAGGGTGACACACAGGCACCTCTCTAAAGCAATAAAGGCGGTTATCCATCCTGTTGTACGGGCAAAGATGACATGTGGCCAGCCTCCAGTGATCAGCTGGACTTCCAACGGAACAAATGGAAGATCAGAATTGCTGAATACTGGGGTGTAACAGAGATTGCTCCACATTAGAAACAGCAGGGAGTACAGATCAGACACAGCTAATGCTAAAAGACTAATATTAATACAGTCCGAGAATCCCTGTTTAATGAATATAATTATATTTATAATATTGCTTATTACTCCAAACACAGACACGATCTGGCAGACAATACTCAGGATAACAGACATAATAACCGTGAATTCTTCGTCGCTAAGAATTGGCAATATTATTAAAGGTATATTCTCTTTAAAGTTGACAGTGAAGTGTTCTGTTTTTACTGTATTTGTTGAAATCATTCTCGACTTAAAGCACTAGCTATAACAAAACCAAGAAAAAAATATGACAATAGCTGGACCAGAAGTAAATACAAAGCTGATGTTTATAACAAACAATAAGATTATATGAAGAATACACAAACCACATTTTTACGTTTACTATTTTTCCGATATACCTAAATGCCGGAAAAAGGATCCTCTACGCTTTTTATTTCTTTGCTCATCAAAAGATTTATACAGATGAAATATTTGCTAACATTTCCATCAAAGTCGTTATTAACTAAAATGGTCAGCACCTCGATACCGCAAGGTACAAGAAGAACATGTTGAGATGAGATGAGATGAGATGATGATTTTGCACCTTGCTGGTCTAATATGATTAATCTGGAGTAGCTTAATAACTTTCGGGAACTTCTATATTTGTGCATACATTTCTTCGTCTACATAGTGTCACGGCATGGCACTTGATGATGATGACACAATGTCAAGTAGTTCAAGCCCACGGCATGCCGGCAGATTATACATAGAAACATATGAAGAGACTGGCATGCTTTCTCTTCGATAAAGATTGATATGTCGTATTTACAAAGATAATTTTACAAATCTTTATTACGTGGTGTATTTTCTTGAGGTGTAGAAAATGTAATTATTAAACATTTTTATTTCACGTTTTCTATTGATCTCTGACAATTATCGGACCATGGTGAAAATCAAATGACATTCTGATTGCATGGATAAATGCCCCGGAACCTTAAATTGTTACCTCGGGCATTTACCCTTGTATTCCTATAGTGCATAATACTATTATTAAATTACTTTAATTGTTAGAAATTATTGTCTCTCTTGTATTTTATGTTTAACTTCTTATAGTTGAAAGAATCAGCTAGTGATGTTTCCTTTTTAACGGCAATAGATGCAAACTAATTTGCCTCACTTGCAGACCCGTCATGTTTCACTCTTCACGGAAGTAGAATAAAAAGACCATCATTACGTTTAACATTTTCACTTACGGCTAAGTTTGTCTTAAGTAATTCTTTATTTTGTTTTAAACTGTTGCAACCTTGGTAGACCCATGTTTTCGGACTCTCATTTGGTTCAGTAGCGCATTTTTTTTCGGAGATCTACTTGGGGTCATCGCTGGAGCTCAGGAGCTCACGGAAGGCCGCTCTGCGGAAAGAAGATCGATCCACATGAGATAGAACCTGTTTCAGTGAATTCGACACTCTGGCCAGTAGAACCTGTTTCAGTGAAGTCGACTCTCTGGCCAGTAACCCTGTTTCAGTGAAGTCGACTCTCTGGCCAGTAACCCTGTTTCTTTCTAAGCCACTATGTTGTTTAATACGGCTAATGTATTTCAGTTTCTGATACATGATTATGTTTGTGTGTAAATTGTCTTTGTTATTAAAATCTTCTAAAATACGGGTGGGGAACCTTTTTTTGTAATGTCTACCAAGGGCAATTTTGATGTGTATAATATTATTCGTGGGCCATACAGAATTATGAACTTAAAAATAAGACTACTATATTTAGTGAAACATTTATTTAACCGACCCTCAATGTGATGGCTGGAGCGGCTTCTTTTTGGTGAGGCGTGCGATGTTAGCTGGTAATGATGGTGTTGCTACTAGATTTATTGACGATTTTTATGAAAACCATATATTTATTAAATTTCGAGTTCTGTAGCGATTGCCGTGAAAGGGCCAGCCTAAATTATCACTCGAGCCTTAAACGGCCTGCGGGCCAGACGTTTTCCTCCTCTGTTCTAACATATTCAGTATTTTATTTTTCTTGACAAACGATGGACTAATCGTTTACATCTGGGAGTGTCGAGTCTGTCGGCGTAATACCTACGACACAAACTATTCAGAGATGATCCGCTATTGAAACAGTAGGATTAACAAACTATCCTCCATACCCGTATGCATTTATGGTGTATACACGTGTTTGTTGTTCATAATTTCTCTTACGCGTGCATAGTTCACGTCTCTGCACGAATGACTTCAAGTTTATAAAAGTATCTGCATGTAAAAATCACGATGGCAGAATCTGTTCAATTGATATGAACATTCGCAATCATTAAGTGCTGCCATCGCATTAAAGGTCTCCAAAATTCCCGTCATTCATCTTCACGGTCCCTCATAAACTCTTCTTCCAGCCACACCTTCATTATATTCAACCAATTGCAACGCTATCTTTCTCTTGATGAACGGAGTCCCTTAACATTTCCCATTGTTCATGTATACTCTGTATTTTGGCTATTGCATTGTACCTATTTTTCACAGTCATTCTGTATTGTTCTTGAATTTGTTTATCTACTTTCAGAACCTCTTTATTAAGTCTCATGCTCCTAACCATTTTTTCCCTCTCTTTAATCTTACGTTTATTTGTTCACATAGTGGTACATGATCACTGTTAGAGTCAGCACCAGGCATTGTCTTTACATTAATTAAAGCATTTTTAAATCTTTTATTAATTAGCATATAGTCAATTTGGTTGCGGAATTTCTTATCAGGGCTTTTCCATGTGTATAGTCGTCTTTTATGGTGCTTAAACCATGTGTTTCCAATTATAATATCACTGATATTCGCCCATTCTATTAGCTTTCCCCCTCTTTCATTTCGTGTACCTGAACCATAGTTCCCCACTGCATCCTCCATTTTCCCCTTTCCTACTTATGCATTAAAATCTCCAAGTATTATTTTTATTTCTTGTGATCCAATTTGAGCCATCGTCATTTCTATTTCATCGTAAAAGTGTTGTATTTCTTCATCACTACTGCTTGTTGTTGGTCCATATACTTGTAAAATATTTATATCTATTTGTTTGCCATTGATTTTGACCATAATAACTCTATCTGAAATACACCAGTATCCATTAACTGACTTGGCTGTTTTTTCGTCATGTATTATTCCTACACCTTTTTCATGTATATCCCCTCCAGAATACATTATTGTGTGGTTGTCAGCTATAATTTTGCCGGATCCCTTCTATCTCATCTCACTAACGTCTCATCTCTTAGAACATTGGTCAACTTTCCTAGCTCATTAATGTCCTAACATTCCATGTTCCAACTCTAAATTTATTTATTTTATTTATGATTTTGCCATCAGTAGCTGGTTGACGGCCTGGTGTCACCTGTGGTTCATGACTGTCCCTATCGGACGAGGATGTCCTAAGACAACCATTAACGTCGTTCACTAACTCTGATATATGTTTCACCATGAACTCTTGGGAAGACAATGTGGTGTTTTCCCTATGCTCCCACATCCACATGGTGGTCTTGTACCTCTGCCTTTGACAGCCATTTCCGACAAAAAGACCAGGAGCAATTGAATGTGAAGATTTTCATACAATTAACCTCATAAATCATATCAATAAGCTTCTACTCAGAATCATAATGAGAAGAACCAGAAAGAAAATAAAAATGGAAATTAGTGAAGAACAGTATGGATTTGTTGAGGGAAAGGGCACAAACAATGCAATTTATACATTACGGACACAAAAAGAAAGGTCAATAGAGAAGCAGAGAGACATATATTTGTGCTTCATAGATTATACTAAGGCATTTGATAAAGTAAAACATTATGAACTGATTAAACTGTTGGAAGATATCAGCGTTGGTGGGAATGATTTAATAATAATAAAGAATATTTACTGGAACCAAGTAGCAGCAATAAAAATGGGAAATAAAGAGGGTAGATACGAACAGATAAAGCTAGGAGTACGACAGGGGTGTGTCTTGTCACCAGATCTCTTCTCCCTATATAGCGAAGTAATAATGAGAGAGATCAAAGAGATGCCAGGAATACTAGTTGGAAGTTATAATATAAATAATATACGCTATTAAATGTAGAAGATATAAATGGAATCAGCATTGGAGGATGAAACATCAATAATATTAGATATGCAGGTGATACAGTATTGATTTCAGACAATGCACAAGATCTACAACAATTAGTAAACGCAGTTGTTGTACACAGTGAGCAGCTGGGGTTGGAATTAATTTGTAAGAAGACACAGGTTATGGTCGTCACTAGGAAGAACGAAGTGCCACAATGCAATATACAAGTAAATGGGAATATTCTTCAACAAGTGAATCGGTACAATTATCTCGGAACAGTCATAACATCTGATGGGAGATGCCTTGAAGAGATTAGAACAAGAATCGCCATTGCGAAAGTAGCCTTAGCAAGATGAAAACCATTCTTACTAATCAATTTTATTATTGCTCACTGGATTTTAGGAGGCCTGGTGTTCCTTGCCAGTGAGAAGTCCTGATAGTTCGGGTCCACATCGATTGACGGACGTCAGTCGCGGCGATTGGGCAATCTTGAGCATAGCCTACGATGGGTAACGTTGTGGTATTCTGTTATGATAATTTGGCGTGTCCAGCGTGTGCCGCGTGGTTACACACCCGCTTCACACGCCAGTGATCCGGGGCTTGTTTCCGGATCCGGTCAGGGATATGCACTACTGACGAGCTCAAACGAGAGCGAAACTCGAGTATAGTGCTTCCATATTGACGTGGATAGGCCTTAGGTTCATACCGGAGTACGATCAGCGTTGCCAGTAGTGGGTTGTGCTCAATATTTAAATTTCAAATCCCGAAACAACCAAATAATAATAAAAAGATGTCAATTGACATGAGAAAAAGAGTGTTGAGGGGATACATAGAGCCTGTTCTTTTGTATGGATGTGAAACTTGGACAATGTGCAGTCAAGCTGAAAAACATCTGATGGCTGCAGAAATGTGCTTTCTGAGGAAAATGCAAAGAATACCACGGACAGACAGAAAAACCAATGACCATGTACTACAGGAGACAAATGAAAATCGTAAATTGATCGTAGAAATTAGACGTAGACAGTCAAAATTTTTTGGACATGTTATGAGAAGAAATGGATTGGAGAACTTAGTGACAACTGGCAAGATCGAAGGAAACGGACCAAGAGGAAGACCGAGAGGAAAATACCTGGATGGCTTTGCCTCATGGCATGGACGAGACAGGAACACTGAGTTGATCCACGACGCTTGTGATCGAGTGAAATGGCGAGTCATGACCGCCCACGCTTTCCGGTATGGCACATGATTGATTGATGCAGATGACACAGTATTGGTGGCGGATAAATCAACAGACCTACAACAATTGTTGGACATTGTAGTAACAGAGAGTGCAGGAAAGGACTATCCTCGAATTTCAAGAAAACAGTAATAACCGTGATTTCAAAGAAAATGGTGGCACCAAAATGTGACATAGAAATAGAAGGAAAAATTCTTAACCAAGTGGATAATTTTAGATACCTAGGGGCATTTATAACATCAGATGGAAGATGTACAACAGAGATTAAGAGCAGAATAGGGCAAGCAAAAGCCTCTCGAGGACATTCTTTAACAAAGGGCTGTGCCTCTTTATAACCGAAATACGATAAATGTCTAGTCATGATCTCATTTAGTACTGTTTTCATGATTCCCCATTCTGGATCATTTTATTGTATGTTTGTTTGTTTGTTTGTTTTTTGTTTTTTTTTTCTTCTCCCTTCATAAAATTCAATGTTATCGACATTACCTCCATCATAATTTGATATCGTCAATCGGACGATTGGGATCGGATAATACATGAACCATTTTACGGGATCATTGAAGCAATGTTTAGTATTCAATTGAACATGCGGATGTTATGTAATCTAAGAAACGGCTTGGTGCACTGACGACTATGGCAGCAATGCACATTGGAGCAAAGAATGTTGTTATACTATTTCAACGCTGATTATCTCAGTAACTGGGTATGGAACTTGACTGCATCACCATCATCATCATCAAGTGCCCCGCTAGCTGGCGTTAGAATTCATGACTCTCCACAGATTTCGGTCTTTGCTTTTCTGGATCAACTCGGCTGCTGATATTCCTCCATACCGCCGTATCAATCCATCCAGCATCATTTCTCTTGGGTCTGTCTCTGCCTCTCTTCCCCTCGATCTGTCCATATGTCACGATGTTCTCCAATACCTCTATTCTCATCACATGACCAAAGAAAGATGTTTGTCTCTTTCTGATTGTTGTATATAGTGTTCTTGTTTCATTAGTCTCTTTCAGGTAATCGTTGTTAGTTACTCTGGCAGTCCAAGGAACATTCGTCTCAAAAACCACATCTCTAGTGCTTATAAGGTCATCCTAATTTGTTCATTTACATTCCAAGATTCACTGCCATACAGCAAAAATGGTTCTATATAGCATTTCGGCACTCTCTTTCTTACATTCATTGGTATTGACTTATTACATAAGATGCTTTTCATTTTCTGAAATGCGGCTTTTGCCTGCCCTATTCTGCTCTTATTCTATATTGTACATCTTCCATCTGATGTTATAAATGCCCCTAGATATTTAAAATTATCCACTTGGTTAAGAATTGTCAGATTTTGGTGTCACAATTTTCTTTGATATCACCTTCGTTACTGTTTTATTGATATTCAAGGAGAGTCCTATTATATTATAACCACCGATTAGTATTTCTGGCTTCTCTTTTATCTCTCTCATTATTATTTCACTATTGAGTGAGAAGAGATCAGTTGACAAGACACACCCCTGTCGTGCCCCTAGCTTTATCTGTTCGTAAATACCCTCATTATTTCTCATTTTAATTGCTGCTACTTGGTTTCAGTAAATATTCTTTATTGTTCTTAAGTCTTTACCATTAGTGTTATCTTCCAACATTTTAATCAGTTCAAAATGTTTTAATTTATCAAATGCCTTTGTATAATTTATGAAGCACAAATATATGTCTTTCATTGTCTCTATTGACCTTTCTATAAGTGTTCGTAATATATATATTGCATTGTTTGTGCTCTTTCATTCCACAAAACCATACTGTTCTTAACGAATTTCCATTTTTATTTTCTTTCTTGTTCTTCTCATTGTAATTCTGAGTAGAAGCTTAGTAAAATGGTTTATGACGTTAATTGTACGAAAATCTTTGCATTCAATCGCTCCTGGTCATTTTGGTATATCTATAAATACATATTTTAGCATATCGCACAGTAAGTATCCACTGCTGTAAATATTTAACATTTCAGTTACTATACCTACTCCAAATTCTTCAAATACTTCTAATTCTTCTATTGTGATTTCATCTGTTCCAGCTGTTTTTCCTTTCTTCATATGTTTGATAGCGTCAGCGACTTCTTCTTTAAAATAGGTGAGCCTTCTAAGTTGCTTTCTTCTGTTAGTTCTTCCCTTTCTCCATCATATAATTCTCTTATATACTCATTCCCCCTCTTCATTATAGCAACTTCCTCAAATAATATCTTTCCTGTTTTTGATTTCAAACACCCTGCATTTATTCTTATGTTTCTTCCCGTGAACTCATTTATTTGTCTGGGCATATTTTTTGCTTCTATAATAGAATTTATTTCAATTTGTTTTTTTGTATTGCTCGTTTTATTAACTTTCTATTGCCGTCACACATTTATTACTTATTTACTTATTTATATTATTTTATTCTTGTTTGTCATTTTTATTCTGCTTCCTTTTGGCCATCAGCATTAAGATTTCTTAATTCATCCATTTTTTCTTAGCTTTTTGTCTTCATTCTAGTAATATTTCTTTGCTAGCTTGATTAATAGAATCCCTTAACATTTCCCATTTTTCGTTTATACTCTGTATTTTAGCTATTGCATTGTACCTATTTTTAACAGTCACTCTGTGTTGTTCTTGAAATTCTTTATCTACTTTCAGAACCTCTTTATTAAGTCTCAAATTCTTAAACATTTTCCCTCTCTGTAATTTTACTTTTATTTGTCCACATAGTGTTACACGATGATTATTACAATCACCACCAGGCATTGTCTTTACATTAATTAACGCATTTCTAAATCTTTTATAAATAGGTATGTAGTTAATTTGGTTGCGTATTTTCTTATCAGGGCTTTTCGATGTAATGAATATTGTTAAGATAATTTGGTGGGTTTTTTTGCCTTCCACATCCACATGGTGGTTTTTTTTTTTTCTTTATCGCTTTATGTTACCGAGCCTTAAATGAGACATAAACATTAAGATGAAGTTTTACGTGACATTAGTGTGCCCCATAGATAATTCAAGATAACCAGACTGGTCACGTTTTCGTCAAATTACCACATACATTCGATTTGACGAATAAATACGAAGTGAGCTTTGTCGAAATGCAATTCCCCAATATATAAATAGACATAGACATTACACATTGGCACCTTGCCGTCTTGACAGACGATAGTTTGTGCTTTAAAAAGGCATAATAACTTTTACCTATGGCGGTAGCGAATGTGACTGATAAGGCCAATTTGCGCTATAAATGTCCGTTCACAGTGGGTGCATGTGAACACGTGGTCATTTCCACCATCATGCACCATCTTACGTCTTAAACGCTCAGCGTGTGCCTTATCTGCAATAATTTTCTCCTTTGTCTTTATTCCATTTCTGATGTTTGTCCTCCATGCAACACGTTCAGCGGCGACTTGCTCCCAATGTCCATTATCAATGCCTGTATCAATCATGTCCCGCATACACACATCTTTGTATCGTAGTAGAGGCCGACCCTGAGATCTCTTACCCATCTGTAATTCACCAAAAAAAGATATCCTTTGGTATTCTACCATATATATATATATATATATATATATATATATATATATATATATATATATATATATATATATATATATATATATATCAGTGTCAGGTCTTAGTCAGATATGACTGAGCTACCGTATAACAGTTGACGGTACTACCTGGTTTCTGTTAGCGCTGAACGTTGGGCGGCGCTTACCAAACCAGACACCCCACATTGTGCCAACGGCTTCGGGCGGAAGAGCGCAATTGGGAGGGTACAAGCCTTACCCTGGTGCGAGGAAATGCAAGCTAAAGACAAAGTGTCATGGCAGGGCAGACCAGGCCCTAAGCCTTGGTTGGCGACTGGTCTAGGATCGAAGCTCCGACAGGCGGACAGTTAGAGCATTGCTTTGCTGATCCGGCAGCTTCTGCAGCTTGTCTTGTTCCAGATGTAGGGGTGTTAACTTTCCTCTGGAGTAAACTAGGCAGGCCGAGAGAGGGATCATGCTGCATGGGCAACACATGATCTCTATATTTTAGCCCAGGCTTTGTGCTATGGTGTTCACATGCACCCACTGTGAACGGACATTTACAGCGCAGATTGGCCTTATCAGTCACACTCGCTACCGCCATAGTTAAAAGTTATTATGCCTTTTTAAAGCACAAACTATCGTCTGTCAAGACGGCAAGGTGCCAATGATATATATATATATATATCCATCCATTGGCACCTTGCCGTCTTGACAGACGATAGTTTGTGCTTTAAAAAGGCATAATAACTTTTAACTATGGCGGTAGCGAGTGTGACTGATAAGGCCAATTTGCGCTGTAAATGTCCGTTCACAGTGGGTGCATGTGAACACGTGGTCATTTCCACCATCATGCACCATCTTACGTCTCAAACGCTTGGTGTGTGACTTTTTTGCAATAATTTTCTCCTTTGACTTTATTCCATTTCTGATATTTGCCCTCCATGCAACACGTTCAACGGCGACTTGCTCCCAATGTGCATTATCAATGCCTGTATCAATCATGTCCCGCTTACACACATCTTTGTATCGTAGTAGAGGCCGACCCTGAGATCTCTTACCCATCTGTAATTCACCAAAAAAGATATCCTTTGGTATTCTACCATCATCCATCCTCCTAAGATGTCCTATCCATCTAAGTCTACGAAGACTGAGCATGGAATAAACTGTCACACAACCTGATCTTTCCAATACTTCAGTATTTGTGATTTTGTCTTGCCACTTAATACCAAGAATTCTTCGCAGACACCTCATATGAAAGCTGTTTAAATTGTTCTCTTGGTGTGAGTAAGTTGTCCAGGTGTCACTGCCATAGAGAAGAGTACTAAGGACACAGGCTTGATAGACAAGGACTTTTGTTTTGGCAGTAAGCTTCCTGTTCCCCCAGACTCTTTTTCTTAACCTGTTCATTGTTGTTGCTGCCTTACCAATCCGGATGTTGATTTCCTGATCTAGGGATAATTTGCTATTTACCACTGATCCTAGATATGTAAAATGGTCTACTATCTCTAGTTCGGCGTCGTCAATAAAGATTGATGGTACCTCATGTGCACCTTGTGACATAATCTGTGTTTTGAAGTCTGCGCAGAACAATTCTGGCAAATACTTTTCCAACAATACACAGAAGTGAGATACCCCTATAGTTGTTGCAGTCGCTCCGATCGCCCTTGTTCTTGTACAGTGTTATGATGCTTGAATCTTTGAAATCCTGTGGGACTTGTCCTTCACGCCAGCATAGCTCTATTAGCTGGTGGATCTGTATAGTGAGTGTGTCTTGCCCACTCCTGATAATCTCTATTGGAATCCCATCCTTACCTGGAGCCTTGCCAGATGCAAGTTCATTTATAGCACACTTAACTTCTGTTATGGTGGGAAGTGTGTCCAGGTGGTCAAGAGTTGGTAGAGCCTCTATGGCGTTGAGGGCATCATCCGCTAGTTTGGTCTCACTTGAGTAAAGCTCCAAATAGTGCTCTACCCATCTGTCCATCTGCTGTTTCTTATCAGTGATGACTTCTCCAGTCAAGGTTTTCAATGGTGCACTTCTTTTGATCACTGGACCACAAGCTTTCTTTATTCCTTCATACATGCTTCTTATGTCTCCCTTATCACTTGCGATTTGAATGGACTCACATAACTTGATCCAATAATTATTTGCACACTGCCTGGCAGCCTTTTGCACATCCTTCCTAGCTTGCCTTAGCTCACTCAGAGTGTTACGCGTTGGTCTTTCCTTGTTTCTTAAGAGAGCTTTCTTCTTCTTATCAATCAGGGGCTGCAGAGTCTCGCTGTTGGCCGCAAACCAGTCCTGCCTCTTATGATCCACAGTGCCGTAAACCCCTACGACAGTTTTATAAAGAGTTTCCTTAATTTGACCCCACTTTTCATTTACTGTACAATTTTCTGGTGTATCAGTGAAAGCATCTTCAAGTTGCTGTTTAAACTGAAAGCACTTTTCAGGATCATGAGTGTTAATAATATTAATCCTGGGGCTAGATTTGTGTTTAGCTGTGTAGATTCTCTTTGGTCTCAGTCTAACCCTTGCAACAACCAAAGAATGATCCGTATCACAGTCAGCACTGTGGTAACTACGAGTCAATGATATATGGTTCAGATGTTGTCTCCGTGTGATGATGAAGTCCAGCTGGTGCCAATGGCCGGATCTTGGATGTTTCCATGTGACCTTATGCATCTCTTTTGTTTTAAAAAAAGAGTTTGTAATACATAGGTCATTACTGGTGCAATGCTCCAGCAGCCTTTGCCCATTTTCATTCATGCGACCGATGTTGTATTTTCCAAGGCACACCGGCCATGAACTTGAGTCCTTGCCCACACGAGCATTGAAATCACCGAGCATATAAATGTAGTCAGATTTTGGAACTGCCTTGATCACGGAGTCTAACTCCTCATAGAACAAATCCTTCACATCATCAGAGGAATCGAGTGTCGGTGCATATGCAGTAATAATGGTGGCAAACCCAAAAGAGGTTGCCAAGCGCAGGGATAATAGTCTTTCATTTCCTCCTGCTGGAATTTCAATCATTCCCAGTAGCGAATTCTTCACTGCAAAGCCCACACCGTGTCGCCTTTTTTCTGCCTGCCCTCTACCCTTCCAGAAAAAGGTGTAGTTGTTTTCCCTGAGTGACCCTTCCTCAACGAGGCGAGTCTCCTGCAGGCCAGCAATATCAATGTTAAGACGATTGAGTTCGGCATCAATCACAGCCGTTTTTCTCACATCGTCAATATTGGTCAAGTCAGTGGAAAATCCTGGACACATGGTTCTCACGTTCCAGGTTGCAAGCCGTAGCTTGAGGTTTCTATTTTTATTTGTGTTTGTACCTGGTGCATTGGTTTTACAGCCTGCGATTCAGATTTTGTCCTAGCCCCAAGCACCCATTGAAGCAGGCAGGCTGTGGCGGATCAGCACCCAATTGGCTGGGGGCTGCCCAGCTTGAGGCGGGTGGTAGCTGATCAGTGACACCTATAGGTGTCTCCCACCGTCAGAGGCAACGCGTGGCGCCCCATGTCTACTTGCCTCTCCATAGCACAAAGCCTGGGCTAAAATATAGAGATCATGTGTTGCCCATGCAGCATGATCCCTCTCTCGGCCCGCCTAGTTCACTCCAGAGGAAAGGTAACACCCCTACATCTGGAACAAGACAAGCTGCAGAAGCTGCCGGATCAGCAAAGCAATGCTCTAACTGTCCGCCTGTCGGAGCTTCGATCTTAGACCAGTCGCCAACCAAGGCTTAGGGCCTGGTCTGCCCTGCCATGACAATTTTGTCTTTAGCTTGCATTTCCTCGCACCAGGGTAAGGCTTGTACCCTCCCAAGTGTGCTCTTCCGCCCGAAGCCGTTGGCACAATGTGGGGTGTCGGGTTTGGTAAGCGCCGCCCAACGTTCCATATATATATATATATATATATATATATATATATATATATATATATATATATATATATATATATATATATATATAAACGTTCCATATATATATACGCCCATATATATATATATATATATATATATATATATATATATATATATATATATATATATATATATATATATATATATATATATATATATATAAACGGTATAGTTGACGAAATGTTGATACAGTACTTTCCACCCATAGACAGCAGTAAAGAACCGGTTACACCGACGTGTCTCCCGTGTATGTACAGCTCCCCCGAGGCTTTTATCGATGTGTTGAATACGATGTGTGTAGAAATCCAGGTAGATAAAAACTTAAATTTCGATTCTATGTAAGCGTATCACAGAAAACGGACAACATAAGAACATTCGTAACGGGCACCACGGTTAGAATTAGTGAGAGGTTGAAAAACATGTTTGGGTTCTCTCCTCGAAGATATCGGATGTCAACCCATTAATACATGGCGATGTTGAATTACACATGGATAGTGCAGTTAATAATGTCTACGTCTTTTGTGAATTCGTAGCCACGAGACTAATCGGATACATCATGGTCTCCTAGTTACGAACCGTCCCTATTCTGGACAAGCTTTAACCCTCAGTGTTTGGCCTGTATGCCAAACCTCACAAAGTACCGCTAAGTGGAAGTACTTTTAACCATCGATATGGGAACAACAATCCCATTCAATGGAGGAACTTCGGTGCCGACTTTACATTTTCGAACTCGGAAACATTCAGAGCTCGAACATAAAGTGGTTAAACAAGTGCCTTAATATTGATGGCTCAAATTTGTCGACAACTTTGTATTGCAGCGTAATTGAACACTGGCTTCCGGATTTGTGTGTGTGTGTGTGTGAGAGAGAGAGAGAGAGAGAGAGAGAGAGAGAGAGAGAGAGAGAGAGAGAGAGAGAGAGAGAGAGAGAGAGAGAGAGAGAGAGAGAGAATACATCGTGGAAACTACAGTGAGACGTTATTTGGGTTACACGTTACCTAACCTTAAACTAGGCAATAAATATTAAGATGAGTTTTTATGTGTCACCCCCCGGCAACTCCTCTATAAAAATCTAAACGAATAATAATGCCAATCATTTTTTTGCCAACCATCCGCAAACTATAGAACTGACCTCACAGTAAGACGTCGGTTTGGTGGATATTCAGTTTACAAACACGTATTTTAATGTGGTCACAGACGGAATTTGTAAACAGTACATTCCACCCACAGAACTAACCAATCCACCAATGATAATTACTTCGAAACCAGGTCAGTACAAGTCTCACCCGAGGCATTTATCGATGAGATGAATAGGTTACGTCTCGAGGCTAATAAATTGATCAACTATCTACATTGGTTGCGACTAGAAAACCACACAAAAGAAAGTACTCTCTAATTTCACCAGCTGACTCTTTGAGACAGTGAGCAGTAATAGTCCATAATCAATCACTGAGAGGATCAAGTGCTGGTATAGTGTGAAGAGCATTCTCTGCTCCATGTCCATTGCAGCTATAGTTTTAAGTGCATTGAGTCCCTTTTGAGATCTTGTCACAACCGTCTCCACATGGTCCTTGAAGGACAGACTCCTGTCAAATGTGATTCCCAGATACTTCAGTTTGTTCTCTCTCTTGACGCTTCTGCCTTCTATCGTGAGGCTTGGGGCATCATCTCTCACAATCCTGTTGTCCAGAGAGCACCACAAAACAGCCGCCTTTTCCGGGTGGATGACAGCACTCATTTCAGTGCACCAGTCAATCACTTTGTCTACTGTTGTCTGTAGCTCCTGCGCTGTTTGATCCCTATTTCTCCCCTGCCTGTATGCAAGAATATCATCTGCAAATGTTAGAATCCTTCCAACCCCTGGTGCGTCTATGTATGAAATCTTGCTCGTATACACATTAAATAGCACCGGTGAGATTGCAGATCCCTGTGGCAGTCCCGGGGTTAAAATACGTGGCTCTGAGGTCCATGCACCCAGACGGAGAGCAACCCAATGCAGGAAGGCTGCTATCCAGTTCACCAACCAGGGATTGACCCCCTTCTCCTTAGGTGCGGTCATCAAAATATCATAGCGAACTCTATTGTACGCATCCTCGAGATCAAGCGTTGCCCCCATCGTTTCCTGTCTACTCTGGAACCCCTCATAAACGTCAACGGCAAAAGTGACTGCATTTGACCAGGTATCTTTTCCTGGCCTGTAGCTCCCTGCCATGCGGCGCAAACCAAAAAGAAAGATTGGAAAGATCTGAAAGTATAATAAGTGCGGCGCCGACAGTGAACGCACAAGGGTAAATATGGAAACGACACGTCAGAGAGAAACAGAGGAAGAACACCAGCCAGGAAGGAAGGACGGCACAGAGTTATCAGCAGGACAAGATCTTTGAGAAAAGTATTCACCATCCAGAGAATCTATTGAAAGGAAGAATGAAGGAAGAATCGAAGATGTATTGAGGACGGAAAGCGATTTGACACGAAACATAAATCAATAGCTCAAAGAATGAAATAGGATTGGATGGGCCGATATCTAAGTAGAAGAATCACCGAAAGGTCACACAGCAAACATTACCCCAAGTTACTGGTGTAAGTAATTAGTGAGGTCTATTTCTATGAACTAGGAACACTGTGGATATATGTGATAGGACAAACGACATGTTTGACTTTAATTAGAGTCATGTTAAGTAGGGCATCGTGAGTAGTTATGACGGAATGCGTGATAGTTTCATCATGTTGATGTCCAGCATGTTATAGAATCATGGGATACTGCCTGAAATAAACATCGACTGGAAATTTAGCCATTCTGTCAGTGTTGTACATCACCATTCTTACAGTTCTGTTACGTAGTTCAAAGCTTGATTTAAGAAACTAACTCTAGACATAATGAGCCAAAATCTGACATTGAAGGAAGGTCACTTCTTGGCAGATCATGGGGTTCACATCCGGTAAAGACTAAGCCCGTAGCATATAGATTCGTGACTGTGTCAGCGATTAGTAGCACTAGAGAATAAATAGCTGTGCCCATGGCGATAGAGATTAGCCGTTCCTACTAACAGAACTGACGGACAAGAATGTAATTACTGTAACAGGGTAACAGGACACGAATGCAACTGAAGTAACTCGCTTAGTAGAAATAGTCTGAGTTTATTGTTATAGGCATGTCGTGCATATCAAAAAGGTATCTTCATTATACATGTATAGACTCACATCCTGCTTGGCTGAGAACTGGGTGGCAACTAATCTCTATCCTGCCTCTACGTCAACGCGTGAGCGTCCCTAGATCCCTAACTACTGGGTGCTCACGCGTGCATCAGCTAATAGATTCGTTTTCACTTTGCACGCCATGCCAACTAAACCCCTTGAACAGAGGTACTCTGTTATATTTCCTCTCTACCCTCAACAAGACTTTTCCCCGAAAAGTCTTAATCCCAACCTAAATCTACAACCCCCTAGTTATACTTAAAGATTACTACACGCTAAATCTATATTCTTACTCATCTTAGCCCAAATAATCTTATACCAAGCTCTATTTCCCATTTACTTTTTCTTCAATTCTCCAGCAACCCGCTTACAAGTCATACACGAGCTTAACACGGCTCAACTCCTAACTACGAAAATCATATACCTCTAACCTGTAACATTCATTACTACCCAGTCCTTCTACTCCACTACTTATGTCTTACAGCTAACTGCTATGACCTCAAACATTTCTTACATGTCCTCCATTATTTATCGTGAACGTATACTTCTTCTTCATTCAGCACCAACATTACACCAAAATTATTTCTTCTATATTCCCTCTATTCATTATAATACCCCAGCATATATGTGTACCTTTCAAAATACTTCTTCTTCTCTTCCACAAGTCACAAGCGATCCGCTTAAATCTTAATTTTACTTTTCATCACGTACATACATATCAATATCTGATCTTAACCATAAAAATTCAAAACGCCATACTCTTCTGAAAATACCATCATCACCAACAGGTCTACGCCAATAATCATTACCTCAGAATTACTAATTCTCCACATTCAAGCAATTAGAAGTCATTCGTACTAACACACGATAGGAAGACAAAGAATCGGTGGGCACCGGAGAACAAAGAACAGGAACTTTTCCTCACAAAACCATACTCACATTTACTCCACCATGTCGCCCTGAGACTTTATGAGTAAAGTCTACAAAACAAATACATATCTCTCACAATTCAAGTTATACTAATTTTTACATGTATTCATGATATTGTCACTACTCTTAGGGAAAAAAAATTGAATTCATAAAAAACAAAATCATGAAAATGAAAAAAAAATTGAATTCCTGAAAAAATAAAATCATGAAAATGAAAAACATTGAATTCATGAAAAAAAAAATAATGAAAATAAACAAAACAAACAAAAGAAATGAAAAGACATGAAAAACAAAACAAACAAAAGAAAAGAACAATTCAATAGCAAGATTTGTAATTATTTCCTTTATTTCAATATAGTGTTATCACATACATTATTATTTTAGTTTTGTCATGACAGTACATATATTATGTATATATCGACACAAATTCCACAGGTTCAGTACACCAAGTTACGTTACTTAAAATATAATAGGTAGGACACATAAAGCAAAGGCTATTACTTGATCGTCAAAACATTGGGACCACATACAGAATTATGATAACGGACGTTCCAGAAGAAATAAAGTGCAGGAGTACTTGAAAAGAAATTTTGTTGTGAGGAAATTTGAGTAATTTTAAATATTCAATAATTTCATTTCAATGATATTATTGCATAAGTTATTATATTATTATGCATAACTTTAACATGTATTTGTTTCAAGAATAGGATGATTGGGAATGAAAGTTATATTAGCTATTTAAGTACTTGAGTGTATATGTATTATTATGTTGATAGAGTAGAAAAAAAATATTGCAGGTACATAATAGACAGCCATACTCATCTGCCACAGATGTCAACGAAGAATATACAGTAACACCGTTATAAAGAGCCAACAAGAATATACACTTAGATTACGGCAGCAAAACCCCACAGAAGTCAATCCACGCGAACAGTCGAAGCACAGAGTTGTTACGCCCACTGTAGTCAGGTCAAAAGCACATTGGATTAGAGGAAGGTCAAATATGAAGATACACAGCAAAGGCAAGAGCGATTCAATTACCAATGATGTCAGTGGCGGCTGGATGTGGTGAACACACACATTTAAGGAGCTACTGGGGATGTCGTGGGAGACATTGGGATCTCAGTTATGCTGGACTTCAATTCTCTGACATACTAAGGAGTTTAGAGCCACACATTGTCTACGGGGATACGCTTTATTACAGAAACATAGACGCTTATGTGCGACCTTTAGTGGACAATGTAGACGGAGATGTTAGACTATGGACCAATATGACAGGTATGTTGACTACTGCGACGCATGTCAAAGACTGGAAGACTGAGATGGTCGAAATAATGTTTAAAACATTTTCAATGGTTTTTTTTTTTTTTTTTTTTTTTTTGGGGGGGGGGGGGGGTTGTGCCATGCGGCGCAAATCAACAAGAAAGATTGGAAAGCTCTGAAAGTATAATAAGTGCGGCGCGAACAGTAAACGCACACGGGTAAATATGGAAACGACACGTCAGAGAGAAACAGATGGGGAACACCAGCCATGAAGGAAGGACGGCACAGAGTTATCAGCAGGACAAGATCTTTGAGAAGCTAACTGAGAAAATGATTTACCATCCAGAGAATCTAATGAAAGGAAAAATGAAGGAAGAATCAAAGATGTATTGAGGACGAAAAGCGATTTGACAAAAACATAAATCAAAAGCTGAAAGAATGAAATACGATTGGATGGGCCGATATCTAAGTAGAAGAATCACCGAAAGGTCACACAGCAAACATTACCCCAAGTTACTGGTGTAAGTAATTAGTGAGGTATATTTCTATGAACTAGGAACACTGTGGATATATGTGATAGGACAAACGACATGTTTGACTTTAATTAGAGTCATGTTAAGTTGGACAGCGTGAGTAGTTATGACGGAGTGCGTGATGGTTGCATCATGTTGATGGCCAGCATGTCATAGAATAATGGGATACTGCCTGAAATAAACATCGACTGGAAATTGAGGCATTCTGTCAGTGCTGTACATCACCATCCTTACAGTTCTGTTACGGAGTTCAAATTGTTTGATTTAAGAAAACCTACTCTTAACATAATGAGCCAAAGTCTGCCATAGAAGGAAGTTCACTTCTTGGCACTCCCAAGGCCTCTTGGAAGCAGCCTCCCCCTTTCCAAAAAATCCTGCAAGTGAAGATGATGTCGTAACTAAGGAGAATTTGAATGGAAATGATAGAAAAGGTTAGACAGTAACTGCATGCAAGGTGATTGCTATTCTTAGTACTTTCTTGGACAATAAGATATCAGAACTGCGAAATATTACTGCCGAGGGTCTGTTCAAGCTGTTTATCGAAGGCCGTGTTGTGTGCTTAAAATTATTACCTCACCTGTTGCTTTTGTGATACCATCCTCTTGTTGAAGATAATGAAGGCCTGCTATAGTGCTTGAGAGTATTTTTTTTTTTACCTTACTGATGCTCAGTATTTTATTGATAACCAGATAACAAAATCCCACGTTTTGGTGAAGAATCTTCAAACTTTAGATAAGCGCGAAATATGAAAATTCCAAGGAGCTGCGACAAATGCCGTTATAACTAAGGAAAGCAAGGACAGTTGTGCTCCAGCCGGTGTCTCAGTCACAAGAGACTTCCAGGAGATCCTCTCTGACCTAGTCACAGAAGACGAACTTTTCCCGCTCTGAAGATCCCGGGCGCAGCTTTGTGACGTGAACTAGAGGGGATGAGGCATATTATTGAGATACGTTTTACCAATAGAGAAAACAACAGACGTTTACTCAACAATATCAACAATTATGTGGAAAAGGAGCGGAGCTTACAGTGTTGTGTCGTAGCTTTGGCTGTGTGTTGTATTATAGACTATGATAGATATTGTGAGTAAATTGTTTATTGTTGTCCTCATACATTGACTCGTATTAACAAAGTGGACATGTATCAAATAATCCCAGGCTGTACCAAACAACGTACCATATTGGTTACTGCGACATCCTATGTTAACTCATTTTTCCTCAATTATGTGCAAGGGGAGCTAAAAGGTGGTGGTCTACTAGAGAGAAGGAAAATTCAAGTGTCAAACACCCAAATTCAATGTGGACGCGTTAAATGCTCGTTAATGTAGGGCGTCTGGTGTGTTGGGGGAACACAAGGGAAATACCACGTCTTCTGAACGTCTCGGGCCTCTTCCCAAGCAGGAAGGCTCTACTAGTTTTTTTTTTTTTTTTATGCATTATAAAACGTACTTATTTTGGAAGAAGTAAACTTCAATAGCCGGCGAAGAGGTGATGGAAAGAAGAAGACGAGTGGTTGAAGGGAGAAAGCGGCAGAGATAAAGAAGTGCTAGAGCTAGAAGCGCCAGAAGCACACTGGAGTGCATGCCATGAAGCATGTAAGGGTAGGTAGGGTATTGGAATTGTATTAGTGTCCTTTAAGATACCATGATTGAATCAAAGGTGGTCTGCACTAATAGCGGGAGGCCAACTAGAATGACAATAAGACCTATGGACGCAGACACGGCTATTGATCAGGCACTTGTCAAAAGGTCGGTGGTCTAGAGCTCGAAATGTTCCGTTTTGGGGGGAATTATGGAAGCGATCGTCAGCCCTTCTCCTTTTTAATTTCAAAGTCTAGCCAGATCAAAGCTACGATAACACGCAGGGCCTTCAAATACGAGCGGACCAATAGCCTTAATGGAAGCCTCCGACAGAAGCCATGTGTTAGAACGAGCAGACCCACTTTAGTGCCTATGGTGGACCTTCGAAATAAAACGTTCGGGGCAGAAAAAGAGAGCAATTAAGCAATTACAGAAATTTCTGCGGGTACCCCAAAACACACAATATGAACTGCAGATTGTGTAAACGGTTGAAAGGGAGAAAGCATAGGAGTTTAAACAATTCAACCTAGGTACGCAGACATTGCTATTGATCTGAAAAGTTGGTACCAGGGCAAGACACTGATGCCGCTTATGCTTCTGCTGTTGGTCTTGGGGATCAATCACAGTGTCCGTCACCTTATGATGTTTCGATCATCTGAGATTCTGAACATCAATAACCCCTATTATTCATGGGCATCTGTTTCTACACACATGGCATCGCTTGCAGCGCACCTTGCATTATAGATCGGCGGAAAACTGGGCCTCAGTCAGACTGCCTCAGTATTCAACACCTCCAGCTATGTCACAACACTCTCAGATACCACCACCGAGTCAACACCACCTGTCTGTAGAGTCCCAACATTGCACGCCTTTTCATCGTCCATCTACAAGAGGCTGAATTCTATGATAAAGCTGAATGTATTCGAGGGATCTTAAAATAGGCTACCCTCACTATCTTTCTACATGTATCGCCTGCGATCTCAGACAAATGTATCTCTTGGTAGAGGGAATCATAGCATATATTTCTGGGCCTCTACCTCCAGCTCAGTGCATCATATCGACGATGGCTACCAGAAAATACTCACAATCAGAGAACATTTTATAACAAAACAGTTCTTTTTTTCTGGAAGACATATTACGAAGGCAATTGAGGGACACATACAATACTTGAAGATTAAAAATAAAAGACTAGTGAAGAATATGGGGACGAGATTGATGCAGCTGCAGGACACGACAAACGATAAGACGGCTTCAAGTGAGTTAGGGAGGGACTAAATTTCATTAGGGAATAAAAGACAAAAGAAGTTTAAACAGCAGCAATAACAGTCTCTTAATCCAACTTGAAATGGACCGTTGGTTACAGCTTGAGGTTTTTCTGTGGATTATGGCGTGGCTTTTGCTGGCTGATTTATTGTTTATCCCCCTCTCATTCTTTATCCCCCCCCCCCCTCTCTCTCTCTCTCTCTCTCTCTTTCGGATAGTTTGGCTGTTAACATTTCCTCGTTCTTTTCCTTTATGTTAACCATATGTGTGCAATCTTTTGTTGGGTGCTGCGCTATATTTATTTCATTTCTATCAGAAAGCTAGCGTTTCTGGCGGTGTTTTAATTTCCTTGGTTGGCTTCTCTGTTTACGGGAATTTGTTGACTTGATCCTTCAGTTTTGCAAACTAGTCTTGAAGCTAGATGTTTACAACTTGTGTCATTCATGTGGTTGTCCCGCATCTCCACCGCCCCTCCTTAAATGGTGGGTTTGTAGTTATGGCGATTTTATGGCGTCTCTGTGTCTTTGGAAGTATGGGCAACCCAGGTACACGTCTCCGTGTTTGCCTAGAGAGTGACAAATAGAGAGATACACAGAGAGAGAGAGAGAGAGAGAGAGAGGGAGAGAGAGAGAGAGAGAGAGGGGGAGAGAGAGAGAGAGAGAGAGACCCATCTGTGTAGGTGTGTGTGTGTGCGTGTGTGTGTTAAGTTGTGCTGTGTGTGTTTTGTTTAGAACTTAACGCCTTAGTCTGATGTATATGTTTATCAGTGTATACATTAGAATGTCGAGGTATACTTAAAACATTCTAAATTCTAACACGTTATGAAAGTTATAAAAGTCTGACGATATTTGGTACTCATGGCAAAATAGACGAAAATATTGATGCTAGAATTAATGGCCTCCGCTGTAAAAGATATAGATAAAGATACCAGAAACATATACTTATACGAGCCATCGTAGCTCAGTTGTGTTTCCACGTATCCCGCAATGTAAATCCCAACAGCGGGCAGATAGCATATGATGAATGTAACAGAAATTAGGATGATCATCTTTGCTGTTTTGTGGTCTCTAGATGGCACCTGCTTGCTCAGGTCTGTCTTCAGCTTAGCGACACTGTTTACTGACACCAGTGATGTCCTCCATGCTCTTTGCTGGTTTAGCTTGACAACGAGAACAATTGTGAAAGTAACAACTGAGAAGAAACAAGTTACTGGCATAAACACACAGCAGATTGCATAGCGAACAGAATCTATTGCTTTCCTCTCATAAACGCCCATGCGATAAATCAGCCCAATCAACGACTTGTTTCTTTCTGGGTAGAATTTCACATCAAGTCCCATTGTGACATATTCAAGAGATGAACATCCGACTGTAATGAGAAATATGCTTACCATAGAAATAACGTGCCTTTTCTTTGTGAACATTGACTTCATTTTCAAGGGAAGGGTAACACAAAGGCACCTTTCTAAAGCTATAAAGGAGGTTATCCATCCTGTTGTACGGGCAAAGATGATATGTGGCCATCCTCCAGCTATCAATTGTACTTCCACAGGAACAAATGGAAAGTCAGAATTGCTAAATATTGGGGTGTAACAGAGATTGCTCCACAAGAGAAATAGTAGCGATAACAGATCAGACACAGCTAATCCTGAAAGACTAATATTAATACAGTCCGAGAATCCCTGTTTAATTAATATTATTATATTTATAATATTGCTTATTACTCCAAATACAGATACGATCTGGCAGACAATACCCAGGATAATAGACATAATAATTGTGAATACTTCGTCGCTAAGAATTGGCAATGTTATTCTGGATATATTATCTTGAAAGTTTACAGTGAAGTGTTCTGTTTCCACCGTATTTGTTGAATTCATTCTTGACTTAAAGCACTGGCTAAAACACAACCAAAAAGAACAATTAACAATATGTAAATAGCTATAACACAAATAACTACTAATTTGATGATTATAATAAGCAATTTAGTGTTTGCCCGATACACCCAAATGCCTGTAATATGGTTCTTTACACTTTTTTCTTTCTTTATTCATCAAAAGATCTACACAGATGTAATATAAGCTAACGTTTCGAACTCATTGGCACCTTGACGTCTTGACAGACGACAGTTTGGCCTTTAAAAAGGCATAAAACTTTTATATAGCGGTAGCGAAGTGACGATAAGGCCAATTCGCGTGTAAATGTCCGTCACATTGGGTGCATGTGAACACGTGGGCATTTCCCCCATCATGCACAATTACGTCCCCAAGTCGGTGGGATTTGCAATAATTTTTTTCCCTTTTTCTTTTTCCATTTTTATTTGCCCCATGAAAAACGTTTAGCGGGACTTGCTCCAATGGCATTATCAATGCTGTACAATCAGTCCCTCTACACACATCTTTGTATGTAGTAGAGGGACCCCGGGGATTCTTTCCCATCTGTAATTTACAAGAAAAAATGTCCTTGGTATTCTGCCATATCCATCCCTAAGATATCGTATCCATTAAGTACGAAGACTGGCATGGAAAAACCGTCACACAAGATTTTCCAATACTTCAGTATTTGTGATTTTTTTGACTTAATACCAAGAATTTTCACAGAAACCCCATATGAAAGCTGTTTTAAATTTCTCTTGGGAGTAAGTTTTCCAGGTTTCACTGCCTAAAGAAGAGTACTAAGGAAACAGGCTTGATAGACAAGGACTTTTGTTTTGGCAGTAAGCTTGTTTTTCCCAGACTCTTTTTCTTAACCTGTTGATTTTGTTGCTGCCTTACCAATCGGATGTTGATTCCAGATCTAGGGATAATTTGCTATTTACACTGATCCTAGATATGTAAAATGGTCTACCATCTCTAGTTCGGCGTCGCAATAAAGATTGATGGTACCCTATGTGCACCTTGTGAAAAAATCTGTGTCTTCTTTTGCTAATTTTTAAAAAACATCAGAACAAGTGGAGAATGCAGATAATAGACATTGCAAATTCTTCCTCAGAGTGGGTCGTAACTGAAAAAGCATCATCTGCAAAAAGGCAACTCTTGGTTT
>JACEFZ010010176.1:0-56576 GCA_014155875.1 Cepaea nemoralis | reverse complement strand
GACAGGGGTTGCCGGGTTTTCGTTTTAGCCGGGGTTTCCAGTTTTGGGTAGTCGGGGCAGGGGCGGGTTTTTTTTTTTCTAGGTTTTGGGGGCCCAAGTCTTTAGCTGTATTGTAGTCTGTAGGCAGGGGATTTTGCATTTTCTTTAGGTCAAGTAGTTGTATCTGCAGGCATGGGGGGCAGTCTTTAGCTGAGTTTAGTCTGTGGGGTTTGAGTTTTGATTTTGATTGCGGGGTCCTTTACGTAGTTTAGTCGGGGCAGTGACTTTTTGCAGTTTGGCTGTCTGTTGCAGTCTTTGGGTAGTTGTAGTTGTAGGCGTGAGGGCAGTCTTTAGCATAGTTGTAGTCTGTAGATATAGCTTCTGCTACAAAAACACAACAACAACTTATCTACACAATTACAACCACTATCTACTCCCACTATACTAAATACAACAAACAACAGCTATTACTGCCCTACTATTACAAAACTCCCACTGTACCCTTTGCACTCCTATTCCCCACTAACCACACTCTACAACTCCCACTACAAAACAAAACAACCACAAAACTACTCCCTTCATAACAAATCCTAAATTTTTAAATATATACATATTACCTCTTAACCGGGCTGTCTTACTCTCATTCTATTTGCTTAAGTTGCTGGAAAATAAACCTTTAAGTGGCGTAATAGATCAGAAGTAAGTGGTGTATACCTCTAGCCCAAACAGACCAGGATCATCCCAGGGTGATGAAAAGGAGAAACAAGAATGGTATTTTTTTTCCCGTGTTTCCATCCTGTTTCGGGATATTGCGGTCAACACCAGCATCTTTCAGCTGTATGTTGATTCCTAGGTTAGATTACGCTCATCAGCACGCCACGACTTTCTGAGCGACCGGCTCCATACTCTCATAAGTCACTGGCACGACTCGAACCAGTTCTAATTCTCGTGCGCTCACGTCAACCACGAGAGTATTCGGGGTTAACGGAAAAAGCTGCTAATCCCTCTGCAGGGAGCCGGCTAAGGATGGTATACTCATTGAAACACCCTCCATGACCCTACGGTAACAGATTAGACGTTTAGCCTAATCTGACAAGGTCCAAAACCTCTGAGAACCCGTGTGAATATTGCGCAAGTAAAAATCCCTCGGCAGTTGGAGATCGACAAGGGTAGGTCGGACAAGCCATGCACTGGCAAACTTTTCAAATAAGAAAAGCTTTCAACAAATTGGCGCTGTGCTGGTCGTTTAGAATGCAATGGCAAACCGCGTTCGCAACACAGCTGCAGGGGATTTGAAAGCAGATCGCCTTGCGCTGGTTTTGATGCAAATGTATGAGTGCCGGTCGTTTAGAAAGCAATGGCAAACTACTGAAGTAAACTTGCCAATAAATCACAAACAGCCAAATAGGTATTGTGCTAACTGCGGCGTCATATAGTGGACATGCGACTCATTTAAGCCAACAAAACAAACAACCACACACACACACACACACACACACACACACACACACACACATGCGCACACACACACACGAATTTATAACGTATTTGATACTAGTACACATATTTGAATCCGGGCTGCTTCTACAGAGTTTGTGCACCGTCCAGAGATTCTCCGTCTGTAGTCTATGTGAGGTAACTGGAGCACTTTAGACGATATTCGTTAAAAACGAAAGTAATTTAATACAAACACAACCAAACCACACAGTCGTGCCTCGGACACTTTGACATACATACACACGGAGCTCATAAACATTAAAATGATTCCTTAGTGTGGATACTGCTCAACATTGAGACAGCTATAGTACCAGTAGTACAATTCCCCTCTATGTTAGCTGGTTACGCCTTTGAATCGCAAAGTTGTCCGTCGGTCTAAGGCTAATGGTGACGTCATGCGAGAAGGGCGGAGAAAGGAACTTGTCGAATGACCTGGTGGAAACTGTGATTCATCTTGTGTGTTTTGTCACATAGTTCACGCCTGTATACTTTGTGTGCTCAGCTTAACCTGTCTGTCTGTGTCCGCCCGACCCTCTTACCGTTCCCTCTTTATTGTCCGTACTTGCGTGTGATACCCCGTCCGTCCGTCAGTGCGTCCGTCAGTCTGTCTTTCCGCCCGTCCGTTCGTCCATCCATCTATCCGTCCGTTCGTCCGTCCTTCCATCCATTCGTCTGCCTTTCCATCCGTCCGTTCGTAAGTCGGTCCGTAATTGTTTCCGTCCTGCCGTCTGTCTCTACGTCCGTATGTTTGTCTCTGCGTCCGTCCGTCCGTCTGTATCTTCGTCTGTCCGTCCGTTGTGGTCAGCAAGCCAAATACCATTAGACGGGTCTTGCTACTTCTCAAAACGCTATATTTATTAGTTAACAGGCAAAGCATCCTTCCACCGGTTATTAAGGTTATTGGGTGTCAGGTTAAAACAGTTCAAGGTTAAAAGCGAGCCTATCATCGACATTGTACCGGGATGTTACCCTACAGGCTCAGTGTCTCCCCCGAATGATTAGCCGTCTGCTGCGAGGTACACAACAAAGCACGAACTCCGTAGCTCTAGAGATGACCTCCCAAAGGTCTTCATATAGGTTTCTTGAGTTAAGTTGAGACAAGAAACGACATCACTGCATTCAGGACATTCGCACACGTACTTCGTCCCCTTGTTCAACAGCCAGCGAAGAGTCAAACTTCTAATCGTTACAAATGCCATCTGAACGAAAGTTCAACTGGTCTTCTATCTCAGTTTTGAGATTTGTAGAGAACTTCTGCGGACCCTCAGCTATATCATTCTTTCCACATACGGGTTCTCAGTCTGTTCCACGGCTTTCTCCACCTGGTCTCAGATTTCTAACGGAGACTAAACTACACAATCCGAAACTGAACCCACAACTTTCAGAACGCGGGACAACGGATTTGACCATTTCGCCATGGAACCCCTCACACCTCCCTAAAATTGGTTGCGATAATCATGACGCTATGACCATATTTTTTATTGACCAATGGGCACTGGATGGGTGATGTGAGCAATGTCCAATCGGCTGCTTTTACTTCCAAGAACATGCCCTGGTACTCATTTTAGGCCGAGCTATCCAGGCAGCGAGAGCCATTATATTCCCTAGTAACAGGAAAGTAAGTGCACGCCCCTTCTTCACGCTTTAAGACGGGTTAGACATTTGTGCTATATCTTAAATTTTAAACCCGGTCGTCCGGGCCCTAGAAGATAACGCCTTTCGCTGTAACCCGTATATTCTCGTGAGTAACGCAGCTGTGCGAGAATCGGCAGCGGTTCCCGCCGTGCTGGTAACTTACGGTGGTATGTGAGCCGGTCGCTCAGAAAGCAATGGCAAACTACTGAGCGTAATCTTACCTAGTACATCAACAGCAGCTGAAAAATTCTGGTGTTTGCTGCAACGTCCTGTACGAGATATGCAACATTAAACAAAACAAAAGAATCCATATTTATACAGTCCCATCGGCATTGGGTGGGTGGTGTGGTTAGTATCACGGCTGCCAACTGTACTTCCCAACACATTTCCTGATACCCATTGTAAACTGGGTCTATTCACGGGTAGATGGTGCCACACCCATAGGTGTATAGAACAACCGGTACTGGGGGACAATGATTTCTAAACACAATCCTAAAATGGGACGCCACCGCTTTGTTTGAGACATCCAAAATTCCCCCTGTTCTCCTTGACTTGGCGCCAATCATTCAAACTTGTCCCTGAAGTAAACCAAGGGCAGGGTCTGACAGTTCCCGCCCGCGCACAAGTTCACGCACTTGCGTGCAGTGAGCAACAGAAACACTCATTCTTTTGTGGCGAATATCAACACTTCGCGCGTGCACATGTGTCTTACTGAACTTCGTGCGGTTGTAATTTGGTGTGTTATGTGTGAGTAAAGTAACCTGGAGTTGTGGCTGAGTGCAATGTCCTGAAAGGATATGAAGTATTGTATTGATGTGTCCATTCTTGACGATTGTTGGGCATGTCAATGTTCGTTATATGTGTTGTGATAGACAGATCCTTCCTGATGTCACTGAAGTCGGGTTTGTGTAGTGATTAACTGATTAATTACCATTGAATGATAAATCGTCTTATTCAAACTTCCTATAACTGCCATGGGCTTATATATCAAACTATAGATAAAATATCAATACAGTAATTTTATGTGTACAACTTCCTTTAACTTTATATATAACTTTCTATATAATGCAACACAGTTTCTACCATATTAAAGAATTTTAAGTCATGACCGTGACACACCCCTAACCCCTATTTACCGCTATCCATTTTTTTCTTGTTTGGCATTGCATCTGTAGTGGTGTGGGTTTAATACGTAATATATGCCCCGGTCTGTGCCGTTCTACTCTCGTGAAATATTATTTGTTTTCTGAACTTTACGCGCTGGCAATGTGGCTAGAATGCTAGACTATCAAGACAGTGTTTTTAGTTCAATCCCCAAAAAAGGTAGAATTATGTTTCCCAAGGGGTAAAGCTCTGCAATCCACCCGGCCACACTAACATTAGCACCTGACAGTTTCCATAATTTCGAAAGAATGGTTTCCCCTGTTGACATTGAATAACGAAGACACAAACAATAGATTGTGCAATGTATTGCCTGGCATATTTCGTTGCATCTCGTCAGATGCTGGCAGCAGAATGCTTATCTACTGTCTAGTCTTGTTAGTTTATTTCCTTTAAAGGACGTCGCAGTCAACCCCAACACCTTACTTTGGTTTTCTTATATAAAAGTATAAGTACAGGTCGTACAGATAGCAATGACGACCTGTAAAGGATATTCAACTACCTGAAAGTTTTTATTGATTTCTGAACGACCGGCACTTATACCATTGTATGAAAACCAGAGCAAGGCGGTCTGCTTCCAAATCTCCCGCAGCTGTGTTTCAACAGCGGTACGCGGGATTACGAAGTAAAGAGATAAATCACAGACACTGAAATTCAGAATGCTATGTGAATGGTCCTGGAAATAAAGTCAACTTGGAAGATAACTTGTCACATTACCTCATATATCATGTTGATGTATTTGGTTGTTTCGGGATTTGAAATTTAAATATTGAGCACAACCCATTACTGGCAACGTTGATCGTATTCTGGTATGAACATAAGGCCTATCCACGTCAATATGGAAGCACTATAATCGAGTTTCGCTCTCGTTTGAGCTCGTCAGTAGTGCACACAGTCACAATGTTATTATAAAGTAACAAAATAGTGAATGTACTACCCGCTAGCACAAAGTGAGAACGTTATTTAGAAGTAACAAAATAGTAATTGTACTACCCGTTAGCACAATGTCAGAAAAGTATTAGAAAGTAACTAAATAGTAACTGTAATACCCACCAACATAAAGTAAGAACTTTATTGTAAAGTAACAAAATAGTCATTGTATTACCAGGTAGAGGAAGTTACATTCGAAATCATTTCGCCCGGTTTCGGAAACTGGGTTACTAAATGTGCGCCGAGTCCCTAATCCGTACAGGTTGGGGAATTTTTAAACCAGTTGGCAGTTTGCAAAGGAGATTTCGGCAAATAAATAAAAAATAAACCCAGGTTTGGCCAGGGAAGGTAGACGCTATTTGTGACGCAAAAGTGAACACCGATAGTTGTGATAAATTTGTGCAGTTGGAAAGCGTTTATAAGTGTGGAGATAAAAGTGTGTATCAATGAGCGGGGCGCGGGTTTAGCCTACCTGTTGGTGTGTGTGTTGACTAGAAATTCAGTGGATTTGTACTTGGCAAGGAGTTTTTGAAAGAAATGCGTAAACTATTGTAGATGTGTAATATATCTTCTTTTCTTCCGAATACTTTATTGTGTGTGCTAGTTGATAGAGTACTATTTTGTTAATGTAGTGTTCCGCCTTCGATAGCCGTTTGGTACCACTTTATTTCTGATATTTGCGTTAGAGGTCAAATCAGTCTCGTTTATAATTTAAATGTTTCTAGAAGGGGAAAGGGTGCGATGAAAGACGCGTATAATGTTTTGATTTAGTATATGTGAATTATTGCTGTCTCAAATCTATTACGGTAGCATCCACTGCGAACAGTTGGCAGGATAGTCAGGTTGCGGTCTTCGCCTTCTTCCTCTTTTCTTCTTCTTCTTCTTCTTCTTCTTCTTCTTCTTCTTCTTCTTCTTCTTCTTCTTCTTCTTCTTCTTCTTCTTCTTCTTCTTCTTCTTCTTCTTCTTCTTCTTCTTCTTCTTCTGCCTCTTGTTCAACACCATCGTCATCATCTTCCTCTTCTCCATCATCTTCTTCCTCAATTTCTTCTTCTCCTTCATCATCATCTTCTTCTTCTCCATCATCTTCTTCTCCATCATCTTCTTCGTATTCTCCATCATCTTCTTCCTCATCTTCTTCTTCTCTATCATCTGCTTCTTTTTCTTCATGAACACTACATGAAAGAGACATCGACGATCATGACGCCTCATACCTCTCCGTCATCTGTTATGTTCATGAATTTGGTTTAGCTGTCGGTATTATTTGTTTCCCATCAGTTTGAGCTGTCCACAAATATCTCTGTCTTAATTAGCTTCTCTTCATTCTCCAACATAAGGTTAATTTATCTGCACCACAAATCTTTCTGTCGTCCATTGTTTCTCTTCATTCTCCAACATAATGCTATTTGCTCTAATTAAAATATATGTATGGCTTCCACTGCTTCTCTTCATTCTCCAATATAAGGCTAATTTTTCCATTCCACAAATCTTTCTTTCTTTCTTTGCTTCTCTTCATTCTCCAACATAATGCTAATTTCTGTATTCCACAAATCTTTCTCTCTTCCATTGCTCCTCTTCATTCTCCAACTGAAGGCTACTTTTTCTGTTCCACAAATCTACTTGTCTTCATTTTCTTCTTTCCATTCTCCTGCATAAGGATAATTTCTCTACTCCACAAATCTGCTTGTCTAACATTGCTTCTCTTCATTATCCAACATAAAGCTAAATTCTCTGTTCCACAAATCTCCCTCTTCAATTGCTTCTCTTCTTTCTCCATCATTAGGTTAATTTCTCTATTCCACAAATCTTTCTGTCTTCATTTGCTCCTCTTCGTTCTCCGACATAAGATTAATTTCTCTATACCACAAATCTCCCTGTCTTCCATTGCTTCCCTTAATTCTCCAACATAAGGTTAATTTCTCTATGTCACAAATCTTTCTGTCTTCCATTGCTTCTCTTCATTCTTCAACACACGGTAAATTTCTCCATTCCACAAATCTCCATGTATTCCATTCCTTCTCTTCATTCTCAAACATAAGGCTTATTTCTCTATGACACAAATTTTTCTGTCTTCCATTGCTTCTCTTCATTCTGCAACAATTGATTACTTTTTCCATTTAACAAATGTTTATGTCTTACATTGCTTCTCTTGATTCTCCAACATAAGGTTAATTTTTCTGCTCCACAACTATATCAATATGCTTCTTACATGTAATTACTCTTTTTATTCTGATCAATTATGCTATAACGCCTACACCTGATAATAATACCACAGAATATATTTTTTCCACTCTCCATGATATTCTTAACTTCCTTCTCAAAGAGCAGATGTTATGCGAACCCTGTTTATTCGATTGTTCATTATCGACTGTTCGACATTTGCACTCATACATAAGAATAGACAAAACACAGCTATTATACAAGCAAGTTTTATCTTTATGGTGATATTTCTGTTGTTCATGATAGTGTTGATTCTAGGGTACTAATCGTTTCTACATGCTGATGTGTTTCTGTACGTCTGTATCATATATTCCGTCAGATGTAACTGTATACACTAGCAATGTTGGTGATGTGTTTCTGTACGTCTGTATCATATATTCCGTCAGATGTAACTGTATACACTAGCAATGTTGGTGATGTGTTTCTGTACGTCTGTATCATATATTCCGTCAGATGTCACTGTATGCACTAGGAATGTTTCTGAACTTCTGTATCATATATTCTGTCAGATGTCACTGTATACACTAGGAATGTTGTTGATGTGTTTCTGAACGTCTGTATCATATATTCCGTCAGATGTAACTGTATACACTAGGAATGTTGTGTGTGTTGATGTGTTTTTAAACGTCTCTATCACATATTCCGTCAGATGTAACTGTATACACTAGGAATGTTGTGTGTGTTGATGTGTTTCTGAACGTCTGTATCACATATTCCGTCAGATGTAACTGTATACACTAGGAATGTTGTGTGTGTTGATGTGTTTCTGAACGTCTGTATCATATATTCCGTCAGATGTAACTGTATACACTAGGAATGTTGTGTGTGTTGATGTGTTTTTAAACGTCTGGATCACATATTCCGTCAGATGTAACTGTATACACTAGGAATGTTATGTGTGTTGATGTGTTTCTGAACGTCTGTATCACATATTCCGTCAGATGTAACTGTATACACTAGGAGTGTTGTGTGTGTTGATGTGTTTCTGTACGTCTGTATCATATATTCCGTCAGATGTAACTGTATACACTAGGAATGTTGTGTGTGTTGATGTGTTTCTGAACGTCTGTATCACATATTCCGTCAGATGCAACTGTATACACTAGGAATGTTGTTGATGTGTTTCTGAACGTCTGTATCACATATTCCGTCAGATGTAACTGTATACACTAGGAATGGTGTGTGTGTTGATGTGTTTCTAAACGTCTGTATCACATATTCCGTCAGATGTAACTGTATACACTAGGAATGTTGTGTGTGTTGATGTGTTTCTGAACGTCTGTATCATATATTCCGTCAGATGTAACTGTATACACTAGCAATGTTGTGTGTGTTGATGTGTTTCTGTACGTCTGTATCATATATTCCGTCAGATATAACTGTATACACTAGGAATGTTGTGTGTGTTGATGTGTTTCTGAAAGTCTATATCACATATTCCGTCAGATGTAACTGTATACACTAGGAATCTTCTTCTTCTTTGCGTTCATTCGGAGTGTTTTTTTTTCCTTCAGATGTGATTGAGTTGTGTCTGTTATGCGCCCTTGGGCCGAAACCCGTAGGCCAACACATCCGACTTTTAGCGTGCATTTTTGACAAGGTTAGCATTCCTGGGAGACTCTCACTTTTGTGGTACCGCCCACCTCCCAGCTGGTCAAGTTGGAACAGTCGAAGACTGCACGTTCATCCCTCAAATGAAGGCAGGGACAGTCCATAGCATTTTCCGCTATCCTGGGTGGCTTCCATAATTGCAGAGCCGACACATAACGCTCTGGTGCTGGGCTCACCGAGAGAATCGTCACGTCCTGCTCATGACTGCTTTAATTCCTCACTTAAATATATTTGGCATTTCGTTCGCCCCGGGCCGTTCCCGCACAAACCAGACAGGTCTGCAGACGGTATCCACTCAGCGAGTTTTCGGACATGTGCTTGTCTTTGTGCCCGTCAGAGCTGTTCCAGGCACGGCGGACATTCGGAAAACTACCTAGTCAGAGCTGTTCCGAACAAGAGCGGCATTCGGAAACTAGGTAGTCAGAGCTGTTCCTAGCACGAGAGACATTCGCTCGGACGTAAATGCGTAGTGCCAATTTTTAGTTTGCCACCCGTAGGACGGCTCTTCCGGCTTCGGCGGGCATTTATTAATGAGGTTAGCCTTCCTCGGGTTTCGAGGCACGTTAGACTTATTGTTGTGATGTCGCCCACACCTCAGCTAGTCAAGATAGAACGATAAGAGACATCACGGTCGACCCTCAATGGAATGCAGGGGCAGACCATGGGCCTATCCAAGGCTATCCAAGAAGGCTTCCATAATTGCAGAGCCGGCACATATTTCTCTGAGACTTGGCTCACTCAAGGAGTTGCGACGTCCTGCTCATGGCTGCTTTAGTTCCTCACTTCCATGTGTTGGGCATCTCGCTTGCCACTGGTCGCTCAAGTATACACCAGGAACGGTCAGACTGCAGGCGACATCCACTCAGTAAGCTTTTGCTTTTGACTTCGAACCACGCAATGGATTCGCTAGCCGTGCGTTCCATTTCGTGTTATTGAGACGTTTTTTCACTTTTGTCTACATTCTATAAGTTAGATACAGACAGTTTTCGTAACCCTTTCATTCGACTGGGACACTTTCTGCATTTTAGTACTCGCTCACGGGGTAGGCTACATGTGCTGCCGGTTCAGGACCTTACCTCCGTGCAGCAGTGAACGAGAAAAGGCCAGGTCCTCTCATCCGGGAATCCCTCATATCCCCCAGCTGAGAGCCTTCGAACAGGTATCAGAACTGGGCATGTAGCGTGCTCAGTATCCGGCCTCTATTTTTCGGTAGGTGGATATCGACCCGGCTCTCACATCCGAGGGTTTGTGGCTTAGAGGCGTTCAGCCTAAACCCTCGACAGAGAGCCTTAGAGTATTGTCCGGACCAAGAACTTCTGCCTTCGTGCGCCAGATGTAAACTTTTCACTGCTATCCTCAGTCTACCTGCAGAGCAGCAGGTTGTGTCTCTCTTAGTCTGACCCCTATCCCATAAGCTGTCCGATATGTAGTTTTCATCCATCGGCAAGCACATGGAGTCGATGGGACACGCAAGCTCCCCCACCACGGCAAGATGGAGACACATCGGGGGAGCACTAGGAATGTTGAGTATGTTGTAACAGGAAGAGAGAAGTCATGGTGATATCAAAGAAACAGTTTATGCCTAAATGTGCAATTAAATGCGGATATTCAAATATCTAAGTGCATGGATAACAGCAGATGGAAGATGTATCACAGAAATAAAGAACAGAATAGGATGATGAAAAACATTGTGTGCAATAATTCCTTAGAATTCTTGCATGTTACATAGAACCAAACTTATGACTGAGAAAACTGGACATTTAGTAAACTGTCGAAACATCTCTGGAAGCCTTGGAGATGTGGTTTTATATAAGAATGCTGAAAATTTATTTAACGGCCAAAATGAATAATTTGGACATTTTAAGCCAGGCAAAGTCGCACATACAACTTATCACAAACATCAGAAAGTTATCTTCATTTTATCTTGGCCACGTAATGAGAAGGCAAAAACTAGAGCATGTCCTTACAAATGAAAATATTTGTGGAAAAAGAGAGCGAGAGAAAGACAGCGGGAGAAAGTTCTGGACATTCTTGTGTCATACAAGGAAGGGAGTCAACACACGAATTGACCCATGCCCTTGGACATCGCAAGAGTTGGATAAGCATGGTAGCCCATGTCGGTCGGCAAGGTTCTATAGTATGTCCACATTTGTTTGCCTTCATTCACGATCAATTATTTTGAAAACTGTCTGTTGCATCGTTATGAAATTTTTCCTGCTGTCTTATATTTACCCCCACCCAAGGAATATGTCTTTGATAGGTCCAAAAACAACTTAAATCATTGAAAGTGGCGACATTCCTTTGATGTTTTGCTGAACAACTAGTGATTTCTCGTTAACAAAGTTATTTTTACGGTAATGGGAGACCTGTCAATTCTGATGACACACAAAGGCGTATCCGGATTCGTATGGGAGTGGGTGCAATGAAAGAACTAGCTTAAAATTGACAGGGTCGGCTGCATTGCACCGGGTTTTTATCCCATATGGCTCAGTTTCTTTCCGCAGCGCGGAAAGCGTCGCACAAAGCACGAACTCCGTAGTTCCAGCGACGACCCTCGGGAGTCTCCGAAAAAATGCACTCGTGAAATGAAGGACGCTGCCCGAAATCGAAACATACAACCTTCGGTGCCCGAGTCAGACGGCTTGACCACTTCACCACGGAGATTCCCGAGAGGGGTGCAATGTGTAATATTAGTAAAAGACAGAGAATTTAGAGCACGGGGTAAATAATTTGTAAATTACCAGGAAAGTAGAAGGAATATATTTCTTACCTTATTTTTCATTTCCTTCTTGTTTCTTCAGCTGATGCTGATGCTGTAATGTTTAGGGCCTGCAATTCGTCTGAATGTTTGGAGTAAAATACCCCAGTAAGTGTGTACGTAGATTAAGGTCTGCGATCTGCTCAGTCCTTAATCTGTGTCGGACGATTCCAGTAGGTTGATGATTGCTCTCGGTTGCATAAAATTCAATCCATCCTTTCTCCAATAGTCCTCTTCCTCTTTCAACACATGTTCCTGACGTTTTTTCCAGTAACTTTTATCAATATTTAATAGTGCAGACAGACAGACAAACAGACAGACAGACAGACAGACAGACAGACAGACAGACAGACAGACAGACAGACAGACAGCCAGCCAGCCAGCCAGGCAGGCAGGCAGGCAGATAGATAGATAGATAGATCCCCGCCAGAATCTGGGCCTTGTCAGCTAGTTTATTTATATAATCACGTTTCATGAAAGAACCCCCATTTGGAGACACCTCTGAATCTTCGCGCTGTTTGTTTCAAAACGGAAATCGCGTGAAAATTTTAAAAAATGCGGGGACGTGTCTTGGTGAAGCTGTAATACTGTTAAAATCATGGACGTAATCTCTAAGTAATATTAGAGGAAGATGCTATAATGATATAAGAATAACTATAACTAAAGAAGAACAAACAGCAACAATTCACTTAAACGAACATCCCTTGAAACAAGTAAAGAGCTTCAAGAACCTAGGAAGTATAATATCATCAAATGGCAGATCAGAAGACGAGATCGAAAATAGGTGCAATAAGGCAAATCAACTCATTGGACAAATGGCACCAATACTAAAGAACAAACATGTATCAATAACTACTAAGAAAGCACTTTACAACACAATCTTCCTACCAACTCTCTGCTACCAATGCCAAACCTGGGCAATGACAGAAAAAGAGAAAAGAAAAATCACAACAACAGAAATGAGGTTTCTGAGAAGAATACTCAACGTATCAAGAAGAGATAAGATCAGAAATGAAGAAATCAGGACTAAAGTAGGGGTTAAAGCTGCTCTAGATTTTATTAGAAAGCAGCAAGTCAAATGGTTTGGCCATGCAAGTAGGCTACCAGTCAACAGCATGCCACAACAAGCAATGATGTACAGACCAGATGTAAATAGAGGAAGAGGCCGACCACGTAAACGTTGGACTGAGGGAATAACAGAATCCATGGGAATGTCGATATACGAAGCCCATAACCGGGCACTCTCACGAAGTTTATACTTCACCTCGACACCGCAAGGTACAAGAGGAACATGATGAGATGAGATGAGATGCTATAATGAAGAGGTGGAATGAGTATATAAGAGAATTATATGAAGGAGAAAGGGCAGAATTAACAGAAGATAGTAACTTAGAAGGTCCACCTATTCTGAAAGAAGAAGTCGCTAACGCTATGAAACGTATGAAGAAAGGAAAAACAGCTGGGCCAGATGAAATCACAATAGAAGAATTAGAAGTATTGGGAGAATTTGGAGTAGATATATTAACCAAAATGTTGAATGATATTTACAGCAGTGGATATTTACCCAGTGATATGCTGAAATCTGTATTTATAGCTATACCAAAAAGACCAGGAGCAATTGATTGTGAAAATTTTCGTACAATTAACCTTATAAACAATATCACTAAGCTTCTACTCAGAATCATAATGAGAAGAACCAAAAAGAAAATAAAAATGAAAATTAGTGAAGAACAGTATGGATTTGTGGAAGGAAAGGGCACAAACAATGCAATTTATACATTGCGGACACTAATAGAAAGGTCAATAGAGAAACAGAGGGACATATATTTGTGCTTCATAGATTATACTAAGGCATTTGATAAAGTAAAACATGATGAACTGATTAAAATGTTGGAAGATATCAACACTGATGGAAAAGATTTAAGAATAATAAAGAATATTTACTGGAACCAAGTAGCAGCAATTAAAATGGGAAATAAAGAGGGTAGTTACGAACAGATAAAGCTAGGAGTACGACAAGGGTCTTGTCTTGTCACCAGATCTTTTCTCCCTGTATAGCGAAGTAATAATGAGAGAGATCAAAGAGATGCCAGGAATACTAGTTGGAGGTTATAATATAAATAATATACGCTATGCAGATGACACAGTATTGGTGGCGGATAATTCAACAGACCTACAACAATTATTAGACGTTGTAGTAACAGAGAGTGCAAGGAAAGGACTCAACTTGAATATCAAGAAAACAGTAACAATGGTAATATCAAAGAAAATGGTGACACCAAAATGTGACATAGAAATAGAAGGGAAAATCCTTAACCAAGTTGATAATTTTAGATACCTAGGGGCATTTATAACATCAGATGGAAGATGTACAACAGAGATTAGGAGCAGAATAGGGCAGGCAAAAGCTGCATTTCAGAAAATGAAGAGTATCTTATGCAATAAGTCACTGTCACTGAATGTAAGAAAGAGAGTGCTGAAATGCTATGTAGAACCAGTTTTGCTGTATGGCAGTGAATCTTGGAATGTAAATGAACAAATTAAGAAGAAATTAGAAGCAACAGAGATGTGGTTCCTGAGACGAATGTTGCGAATTCCTTGGACTGCCAGAGTAACTAACGACGACTGCCTGAAACAGGCTAATGAAACTAGAACATTATATACAACAATAAGACAGAGACAAACAGCTTTCCTCGGTCATGTGATGAGAAGAGAGGCATTGGAGAACATCGTAACAACTGGAAAGATCGAGGGGAAGAGAGGCAGAGGTAGACCAAGAGAAGTGATGCTGGATGGATTGAGACGGTGGCATGGAGGAATATCAGCAGCAGAGTTGATCCAGAAAACCAAAGACCGAGATCTATGGAGAGTCATGAATGCCTACGCCAGCCGGCACGGCACTTGATGATGATGATGAATCTCTAAGTCGTAATTAATATACCGCATATAAACTAACTTTGAAATCTGCTGTAAAATCTCCAGAACAAAATTTTTTTTGTTGGGTGGACATAATGATAAGGTTATATACTAAATCTCATCATTTTCCCTCAGTTGGTTACTGAGATATTGAATTTTATATTGTGGCAACAAAACAAAAAAAACACTATAGATGATGCCACGTGAATATTTCTCCATGAACATAAATATGACTTGAATGTCTACACTGCATTAGTCCTCGCTTCAATCATCAATTGTCCATAAGCAGTTTCCTGCTATGGGGACAGTGCCATTACATGTTGTAGGCCGAGACCAAGGAGGATTAGGTGGCCATTCCTTCCCTCACTTTGGCAAGTGAAAAGCCCAGGCGTTGAACCTGCACACGACAGAGCTTCTGACATTATATTGCTACCAGAAATAGCCTGTATGGACTACACTCGAAGTCAAAGTTAGCGAGAGCAAAAGACATCAGAAAAAGAAATGAGAGTTGTCAAAGGGTATGAATTAGTCAACACTACTGTATGTTATGGAAGCCTGGACATTGAACAAGCAATTAAAAGTAGAATAAAGGCCCTGGAATGTGTCGCATTTCATGGAAACAAAGACAATAATGTGCAGAAGTTCTTGAAAAACTGGGAATAAAAATGGAGATATGAAAGAAATAAAAACTAAAGAGGCAAGTGAAATATTTCGTCAAAGTTAAAGGTCATAACGACTGTTATAAAAGCCATATTGGAGGGCAAGCGAGCAGAGGTAGACAACGATACAAGTAGGACAGATGACATCAAGAGATGTACGAACATTAATCTGACAGAATATACAATGAAGACCAGAGAATGACAATGTTGTAGATCCACTGCAGCCAACCTTCATTATGGAGACGGCACTTGATTGATGAGAGCGACATAGTGCATAAAACGTTCAGTTTTCTAAATCAGCTTTAGCTTGTCGTATTAATCTCTTCATCTCTGTCACGCATCTTCCGTCTGATGGTATGATTGTCCCTGGGTATCTGCATGTGTTGACTTGGGTAATATGTGTACTACTAAACGGATCAGAGAGCTTGATCGGAAGATAAATTATACGTTAAGTGTATTTAAGTAGGCAGGTACTTATAGGGCCCTCTGACACGCTTGACTGAGTATCGCGTATATGTTGTTTGACCCATGTTGCTTGCCGCTTGCCTGTTCACTCTGAGGTCATTGGTTCGAGTTCGCATCCAGGTGGATTAATTGACCTGGCCTCCATGGTTGATCCAGTATAAGACCCATTCATTCATTCAGTAGCATGTCCCTTGCGGAACTTCGCTCCCATAACAACCGTCCGGAAACATTCTCGGTCATAAGCAAGATGTCCCACGTCCGATACACCCATCTGGAGATATCCACCATATCCTGCACCCACCTTCTCTTTGGACTTGCTTTTTCTCTCTCCCCGGGCATATATCCCTCCATTATTGTTCTCTCCAAACTTTCATGACGTTTCATGTTACCAAACCATTTCAATTTTCTTTGTTTTATCGTCTTTAGCAGCCAAACTTCTTCAAAATTCAGCTCATGTCGTATGGATGCATTTGGTCTTTGTTTGTGTCCAAAATATTCTTAGAACCCGTCATATTATATTCAACAGTTTAAAATCAGAGCAGAAAATGTCTTGGCAAGTAAAATCAGCCGGATGTTCAGCCTCACCTTTGGAGAGCATATTTATTTATAATACTTTGGAGCTAACACTATTTACCCAATAAGATTCAATGCGTTTAAAATTGGGTCTCTACTTTCACTGCTTACCCCTTCCTTGTGACACAAATCTGCTGATGCATGAAATGTGCCGTGTGAGAATCCACCGACACGGACATCAAACAGACCACTATATACGCCCCATTTTATTCTCAACAGCTTTGTCCACGCGACCCCAAAATAGATCATATCTGGTCTGGATTAAAATGTCAGTAACGAATCGATCTCATAACGCGAATCAATCAATTGCAACAAATATTGACACGCACAGCTTTTTCTGCTGTCTGGACTTTGTCTTAGAAGTCTCAGATATGCATGAATTTAGACATCTGAAATATGTTTGCGTACGCTAGCTTTGAACTCAAACGTAGCAGATACACGTGCTCTTACTTGTAGTGCACTGGGCTGATTTTTGCGTGTGAATTAGCTTTCCCTAATACCAGTATCCCTCACCAGCAAGCGAACCCTCTCCGACTTCTGGCGTCATTGTAATTTACGTCCACAAGTCAAGGACGAGAAGTCTTAACATTTAGGCCAACTGACCAGTGTAGGCATTGAACCCGCTACCTCGGTATCCTCAAATAGGAAGTTTATATCTATTCTACCATGCAGATCTCTATGAACGAACGAACGAACGAACGTTTATTTTCAAAAGGCCACAAACTGAGCACGCAGGCCCGTATTACATTAGGCCCTTCCAATTATTCATCTTTCCTACATAAATTATCTACTGCGCATGTTACAATCACAGAGGAAAAACAATCAATGTCAAATGAATGTACGTAGTGAGCGGGTTGGTTACTGAACTAATAGGTTGTCATCATGTAGCAGGATATCTACAGAACGTCGGTCTCATGTCGATCCACTGTCTAGACTCTCGACGTGCTGCCAGCTCACTGCTTCATGCAATGTCACGTTCAAACTGTCTTCAATATTCATTCTCCCAGGGAACAGTGTCTTCTGCCACTGTACTTTCTACACCCATTTGACGTGTCATTTGACCACAGCATGTTGATTTCCCATAAATGGCGCTGTTTATGAACCAGTGTTCTTGGATGGTTACATCTTCTAAATTGTCAAAATTGTTCTTCTTTATGCTCTATGGTAGTTTAAGAATTAATCTTCGTTATACCCCATGACATTCTCAGAACTGGTCTTCTGCATATTCCATGGTATTCTAAGAATTGTTATTTTTTTATGTTCCATGGTATTCTAATAATTGTTCCTTTTTATGTTCTATGGTATTCTAAGAATTGATCGTTTTTAGAGACGAAAGAAACAGAAGCGGGTACAAAAATGTGAACACGAGAATCCCTGCAATGATCAACCTTTAACCGGTAACTACGTCACCTCTTGTCCTGCCTACATTTGTTCTCCTCTAATGACCCGCCTAACACATCTTGCCTTCTGACTGCAGTCTACGTTATGCTGTCTGTATCTATATATTTCAGTCATTCCTAGATCTCATTAGATGTGCATTTTTAATTGCCTCATCTGCATGGAGAAGTTTGTTTTAGCCTAACGTAGGCCAGGTCTTTTTAATGTGCATCTTCCTGATAATCAGGATTTGGTTGTCGTGTTGCTGTGTTGATGATATTACCTGGTCTAAGATGTGCAGTTATTTCAATACCGCACTTACACAATTCAGAATATTATCAGGCCCATTTTCATGAGATGTGCTGTTATTAGCAGCACTTTAGAACAAAGATAATTTCTGAAGTGAAGGAGCATGTATAAAACTGTTGAAGCTGTAGTTGTATTAGGTCATGCATACCAGCCGGGATGAGCTCCAGCGATCTATGCTGTATATAACCCGTGCCAGCATGGACGTTGATTGTAGAAGAAGAAGAAGAAGAAGAAGAAGAAGAAGAAGAAGAAGAAGAGGAAGAAGAAGAAGAAGAAGAAGAAGAAGAAGAAGAAGAAGAAGAAGAAGAAGAAGGAGAAGAAGAAAACAAGAAGAAAAACAAGAAGGAGGAGTTGGAGCGAAAGAGGAGGAAAAGGAGGAGGATGAAGAATAGGAAGAAGAATAGGGCAAAGAAGAGGAAGAGGAGAACGGAGATAAAGATGAAGAGGAGGATGAAGAAAAGGAGGCGGAAGAAGAAGATGCGAAGAAGGAAGAAGAGGGGGAGGAAGTTGAAGAGAAACAAACGAACGAACGAACGAATGAACATACTTTTTTTTTAAACGGTTAAGAACTGGCACTCTGGCACGCAGGCCCGTCTAACATTCTGCCTAACATTCTGCCATTCTGAGGAGAAGGGAGAAGAAGAGGACGAGAAGGAAGAAGAAGATGAGATGGATTAAGAAGAGGAGGAAAAAGAGGAAGTTGAGAAATAAGAGTAGAAGTATACAGATCAAGCTCGCTGACGCACTCGCTATTGGGATTTCTGATTGTGCTTAAGATTTTAGATCTTCTTTGTTGCGTAGCAACGGATATACTGTTTATATTGGTTCTTATGTTTTGTTCTTCTTCTTCGTGCATCTGAAGACGTGTTTACCTGCAGAAATTGTAAGAAAGCAGTAGACATCTTAACTGATACATTGCAAACGGATATTATATCGCTAAATGTGACACCCCCCCCCCCCCCTTTTTTTTTGGACATAAGTACGATATTTCTCTATAGTAGAGTCATCGTGTTGTCTGTTTCGTGGTATCCTCCGCTATTTTAATACTCAGTGAACGGACATTCACAGTATAATACTTGTTAATTTAATTGTGTACCATGTTTGGTGCAAATGGTCTTTCGGTTTGGCATTGAATCAGTGAAGCTTGTTGACTTACCCATAGAGTTTGTCATCAATTGGAGCGGGTGAAAGCTGTAATAATTTACTCTGTTGTGTATATGTTAGACACTCCTGTAGCAAATATCTCACTGACAATTTATCAGTTCAAAAGTTAATTCAGTGGTATCTCCTAGTCAACGCCTGTAGTTAGTAGTTAGAGAACGCAGTGTCATAATCCCGCGTATCTGATTCAACATTCGCAGCAGGCGATTTTGGAAACAAATTGCCTTACGTTGATTTTCACAAAGTTATAAGCGTCGTCGTTCAGTCAATCAGGCAGAAATGCTGAGGTTGATTGCGAAATCCTGAAAAGGTAATGCAGCTAACTTTAAGTTATTTTAACCTTGGGAAAATACGTCATAGTTTTATGTTCTGGCATGAATATATCAGTTGTACTCAGTAGAATGAAACCAGTATGTGATTAAGTTATTGCAACCTTGGGTAAAATATGTCATAGTTTTATGTTCAGACGTGAATATATCAGCTGTAGTATAAAACCAGTATGTGATTAAGACATAACTGTGAACTGAAACACCATGAAGGAGATTACAACTATGAGCGAAAACTCTGAAGAAGTTGTGAATTTGTTGACCGAATCACAAACACAACGTCTCCAGGCTATTATAGGCAAGAGACGGGGAAATACTAATGGGCCATTTGTTGAGAATAAAATTTACAAGAGAGGACGAAGAAAAAAGGATGGAATCTCGGCCACACTGAATGTAAGTGCTTTTATCTGCATGCAACTAACACATTAGGTAGATTCATGCTAATAATTTATTAATCGTCTTAAACGACTTCCCTTATCTGTCATTGGCTTAAATATTGGGGACATTTCCTTGTGTCTTTACTGTGATACACCCCTGATTCCCATTTGCCGCCATTCATCTTTGTTTGGTCCAAACCTACATTTTGTTTGACACAGAATCAGGTAATTTCCACCCAACCGCTCACCACACCCGTCACCCCACATTATACCAAGGGTTTCGGGCGGAGGAGAACAATTGGGAAGCTACAAGCCCAATCCTGGTACGAGGAATGCAACTTAAAGACTAAATGTCATGGCAGGGCAGACCAGATCCTAAGCCTTGGCCAGTAAGAGCATTGGTTTGCTGATCCGGCGGCTTCTGTAGCATGTCTTGTTCCAGATGTATTGGTGTTACATTTCCTCTGGAGTAAACTAGACAGGCCGAGAGAGGGATCATGCTTCATGGGCAACACAAGGTCTATTAATTCAGCCCTGGCTTTGTGTGCTATGGAGAGATATAACTCCATTTTACAAACTATAGTCTATCAAGACGGCAAGTTGCCAGTCAAATTACTGGTTTGTTAAATGAAAGAGAAACAGAAGAAGAGGCCGACTATGTAAACGATGGACAGAATGAATAATAGAGACTATGGAAATCTCGCTACATGAAGCCCATAAACGGGCACTCTCCCGCTGTTTATACTTCATCTCGACACTGCAAGGTACAAGAGGAACAAGATGAGATGAAATGAGATGATGAAATGGCATGATGAAATGATATGATGAGATGAGATGAGATAATGAGATGAGATAATGAGATAAGATAATGAGATGCGATGAAAGAGTATCATACACGGCCAGAAAAACAAAACATTTCAAGAAGCAAACGAAAGCGGGCAATTTATTTATTTATTTATTCTTTTTTTGTTGCGCTTTCTCGCCATAATACTACCCCCCCCCCCCCCTTTTCCCCCATTTCTAGTAGCACTGGGCTGAATTCTGCGTGTGGATTAGCTTTCCCTATTACCAGTGTCACACACCATCAGGCGACTCCAATCCGAACCCCCTTACCTCGGCATCAGTACACCGGATTTTAAGAACGCTCGTCCTTATCCATTCGGCCATGCTGACATGTACATGTATTTGAAGAATGCAATGTACACATTCAAGATGTTCAGGCCATCTTGTTACTAGAAACACTGTGGAAAACTTAATGGCAACTGGCAGACTTGATGACATAAAAGCAAGAGGAAGAATAGTGTGACATTTTATATTTTGTGCTCCTAAATGGGGTAGGGGCCCTGTTCTCCACAGATCCTGATGTTGTGGATCAATGTATCAGATATTCCTTATATCATCTTTATGATCCAATTCTCGATTTGCCGCTGCCTTTTGTCGCTGCCGTCCTCCCCCGGGTTTCTCCCGTGGCTCTCCTCCTATGACTCTCCTCCCCCTGGATTTCTCCCGCTGCCTCCTCCGCTGGTCTACCGTGACCTTTTCCCCCGCTGGATTTTTTCCCGCTACCTCTTCTGCACTGATTTTTTTGTACACCCTAGTGGTTTCGCCAAACCACCAGGGTCACGCTTAATGGTATTGCAGCAAACACACCAACACACAATACACACACAAACAACACACACATATATCAAACTTTAGGGGAAAAAACAAAAAATAAAAGTCTGCCTCGCTGAACCTGTTCGCAGCCCGGTATAACGAGATATTTTGTGTTGTTTTTGTTTTTATTGTTGTTGTTGTTTTTTGGGGGTGGGGGTGGTGGTGGTGGTGGTTGTGGGGGTGGGGGTGGGGTGGTGGTGGGGTGGGGGGGTTGTTGTTTGTTGTTGTTGTTTTTTACTGTTGTGAGGTTTGGTCTACTTTCCTTTCTTTGTTCTCTTTCAAGTCAGCCACACACACACACACACACACACACACACACACACACACACACAATCACCAAAATATTATATATATAGTGAGAGAGAGAGAGAGAGAGAGAGAAAAAAAAGAGAGAGGAGAGAGAGAAGGGGGTGAGAGAGGGAAATAAAGAGAGAGGAGAGAGAAAGAAGAAAGACAAAAAAACAGACAGACAGACAGACGAAGAAAAAGACAGACGGGCAGACAGCAGACAGGAGGCAGGCAGGAGGCAGGCAGAGACAGACAGACAGACAGACAGCAGGTGCGTTGACGTAAAGTTTAGACAGTATGCTGTCAATGACAATGGTTCCATGCCAGCTTCATCGTCCGCTATGGGGGAAAAGACTGACTACCTTTTCCCCGTGCCATGAGCCAAAAAATGTGAGAACCCCAACTCACACTTGTTATGATGTAAAAACCAAAGTTGAAACAAGCTTTGTTGTTTTTTTTTAACATATCCTTTTTTCCCTATTATCTTTGGTTTTGTATTTTTCATTTTTGGCGCGCTTCTGTGTTGCCTTGTTTATGGGACGCATGGTTTTTCCTTGGGTTAATGTGTTTTTTCCCCCTAGTTAAGGTCTTTTCCTTGTTAAAGTGTTTTCCTTCTTATTTAATGGTCTTCTTCCTTATTTTAATGTGTTTTCTTCCTTATTTAATGTGTTTTTTCTTAGTTAATGGTCTTTTCCCTTAAAAAGTGTCTTCTTCTAGTTAAAGTTTCTTTTTCCTTAGTTAAGGTCTTTTCCCTAGTTATGTGTCTTCTTCCTTAGTTAATGTGTCTTCCCCTTAAAAAGTGTTTATTCCTTAGTTAAGTTTTTCTTAATTATTTAAAAGTGTCTTTTCCTTAGTTAATGTGTCTTCCCTTATTTTAATGTGTCTTTTTCCTTAAAGTGTCTTCTTCCTTAGTTAAAGTGTCTTCTTCCTTAGTTAAAGGTCTTTTTCTTAGTAAAGTGTCTTTTTCCCTTTAGTAAGTGTTTCTTCCTTATTTAAAGTGCTTCTTCCTTAGGTAATGTGTCTTTTCCCTTTTAAAGTGTCTTCTCCTTAGTTAAAGTGTCTTTTTCCCTTATTTAAAAGTCCCTTCTTCCTTAGTTTTAAAGTGTTTTTTTCTTAGGTAATGTGTCTTTTCCGTAAAGGTTTTTCCCTTAGTTAAAGTGTCTTTTTTCTTAGTTAAAGTGCTTCTTCCCTTAGTTAAAGTGTCTTCTTCCTTAATTAAAGTTTTCTTCCTTAGTTAAAAGTGTCTTCTTCCTTAGTTAAAGTGTTTTTCCTTAAAGTGTTCTTTCTTAGTTAAGTGTCTTTTCTTAGTAAAGTGCTTCCTCCTTAGTTAAGTTTCGTCTTCCTTAGTTAAAGTGTCTTTTTCCCTTATTTAAAAGTGTTTCTTCCTTAATTAAATGTTTTTTCCTTAGTTAAGGTTTTTCTTCCTTAGTTAATGTGTCATCTTCCTTTGTTAATGTGTCTTCTTCCTTAGTTAATGTGTCTTCTTCCATAGGTAATGTGTCTGCTTCCTTAAAGTGTCTTCTTCCTTAGTTAAAGTGTCTTCTTCCTTAGGTAATGTGTTGTCTTCCTTAAAGTGTCTTCTTCCTTAGTTAAAGTGTCTTCTTCCTTAGTTAAAGTGTCTTCTTCCTTAGTTAAAGTGTCTTCTTCCTTAGATAATGTGTCTTCTTCCTTAGTTCAAGTGTCTTCTTCCTTAGTTAAAATGTCTTCTTCCTTAGTTAATGTGTCTTCTTCCTTAGTTAAGGTGTCTTCTTCCTTAGGTAATGTGTCTTCTTCCTTAAAGTGTCTTCTTCCTTAGTTAAAGTGTCTTCTTCCTTAGTTAAAGTGTCTTCTTCCTTAGTTAAAGTGTCTTCTTCCTTAGTTAAAGTGTCTTCTTCCTTAGTTAAAGTGTCTTCTTCCTTAGTTAATGTGTCTTCTTCCTTAGTTAATGTGTCTTCTTCCTTAGGTAATGTGTCTGCTTCCTTAAAGTGTCTTCTTCCTTAGTTAAAGTGTCTTCTTCCTTAGATAAAGTGTCTTCTTCCTTAGTTAAAGTGTCTTCTTCCTTAGTTAAAGTGTCTTCTTCCTTAGCTAATGTGTCTTCTTCCTTAAGTAATGTGTCTTCTTCCTTAGGTAATGTGTCTTCTTCCTTAAAGTGTATTCTTCCTTAGTTAAAGTGTCTTCTTTCTTACTTAATGTGTCTTCTTCCTTAGTTAATGTGTTTTCTTCCCACAAGATCAGCCGGCCCCGTGGCTATGACATTGCGGACGCGGTTCGTAATTCCCCTTACCTGCGTTTGAAACACAGCTAGAGACGATTTGACAGCAAACCGTCTTGCGTTGGTCTTTTGCGAAATGGTATTGGTCTCTGTCTTTCAGAAACCAATGGCAAACTACTAAACGTAAACTTGCCAAGTGATCGCAACACGAAAAAATGCTGGTGTTGACTGCGAGATCGTGTAAAGGATATGAAACTAACTCTCACAAGATCACTTAACTACAGCTATAGCTTGTTTCATAGCAATAAGGAAGTAGATATATTTCTAGTGACACCAACAGGGCTAAGTAGATGTCGGCTGTAAGGTTTCTCTAATCCGCAACCTGCGGTTGAATGCCAGGGGCTGTGGCTTACGAGGCTAAAGCTGTCAATGGAGAGCCAGATCACGGTTGTAAGCTGTAAGACGCCGGTCTCTGTGGCGAAGATGTTACGGACGCGATTCGTAATCTCGTATACCCGCGTTCGAAACACAGCTGCGCGTGATTTGTCAGCAGACCGTGTTGCGTTGGTTTCGCGTTGGTATCGGTGCCGGTCGTTCAGAAAGCAATGGCAAACTACTGAACGTAATCTTGCCAAGAGATCACAGCGGCAGAAATGCTGGTGTTGATTGCGATGTCCTGTAAAGGATATAAAACAAAACAAAAACAACAAAAAACTGTAATCCTTATGTGAAGTAGGAATGGAGGCTGGGTGGAGGGGGGGGGGCAACAGGTGGAGGAGGAAGGAACAAATGAGAAGAGTGAACGCTTTAAACTCAAACCTTATGTGTCATTAGGTAAGGCCAAAATATCAATTACTCCCTCTCAACGCTTGTATCAGGATAAAGTACACAAAAGTATACACACAGAATCTTCTACGTAATAGGCATTCACTACTGGAACCGACCAATCATTTCTCATGTTCAAATGTTAGTTAACATACTGGGCACAATATTTGTGTTTTTGTTATTTGACCTACGCTTATTTAATTTTAAATTCCGAGATCTATGGTGCTATTTCAATGGTTAGATACAAATTATGTCCGTATTCCATAGTTGTGGGTTCACTTAGATGATACGCATGGCTAATTAGACACCTTTTGTTTAAGGGTGTCTAGTTGGTCATGCTTAGACATATACTTGTTCCTGCAGCGAGAGTTATCGTCGTTTTGAGGTGACAGTTTCCAATCCCAGCTCTGTGTTCTCGTCTCAACCATGCTTTGTGGCCAAGCCATCCAGATATCTACTTCTCTGCCTTTCCTTTGTTCTTTTCCCATCAGTCTTGCCAGCTATCACCAAATTCTCCAGTTTATTTCTTCTCATAACGTGCCAAAAACTGGTGACTGTCTACGTCTAATTTCTTTACTTAGTTTTATTTACGGTTTTCATGTGCTTCTTATAGGACATGCTCTTTGGTTTTTCTGTCCGTCCATGGTATTCTTTGCATTCTCCATAGAATCCATACTTCTACCGCCAATATATGTTTTTCAGCTTGTCTGCCAATTATCCACGTTTCACATCCAATCAAAAATTCAGGTTCTATTTAGCCATTTAACACACTTTTTCTCGTTGCACCTGACATATTTTTATTGGCCAGTATGTTTTTCATCTCGCAAAATGCTACTTTTACCATAACGATTCTTGTTCTAATCTCTTCAAGCCACATTCCATTATATGTTATGTGGCTGAAATACCATATGTTAAGTAAACTAAAGATAGGAGCTACTGATGAACTTGCAACATACAGCTTAGCTTGTGTTTTACAGGGGTGTCCAACAGGCAGAACAGAGGAAGCTATTTTGGCCTAAACCCGCTCCATTTGAGGGCAAACGTTTTGGATATGCCAACTAGCTTAAGTTAACGTCTGCTTTCTTTGCATTATTCATATTAACATTTGAAGGTGAACAAGGAAGAAAAGGATGCAGTATCATTTTAAGCCAGGTCTCATTTCCAAGTACATGTCAGTAAGTCTTGCGGTGACACATTTCCACGCTTGCATCAAATTCTGCATTCTCAACTTCGACATTTAGCGTTCTTTAATGTCCTTACCTTCACTTGCCACGAAGGCAAATATTTGCTCGTCCAGGCAATCGCAATCCGTGTATCCATACACTTTTGATCATGCGTTTTTCAACGTTCGGTAAATGTAGTTCCTTATTAGCCAACTCAGAGGCGTGTGTGCTGGAAAGTTTGCTCAGTGCGTAATAGTGCGTCTGTTTATTTAATACGAACACGTTATCTGTCTTTTTATCTGTTTCTCTGTCTGTCTGCCTCTCTGCATGACTGTTTCGGGCCCTGCCTGTCTGTCTCACTGTCTGTCCGATTGACTATCTGTCTGTCTGCCTCACTCAATTTGTTTCATTGTATATTTGTTCGCCTCACTGTCTGTATGTCTTTCTCATTCTCTGTATGACGTCTTAAAAGCGCTTATAAGCGACAGGGTCGAATTCATTGCACCGGGTTATTATCCCATATGGCTCAGCCGCTTTCCGCAGTGTGGAAAGCGTCGCACAAAACACGAACTCTGTAGCTCCAGCGACGACACTCAGGAGTCGCCGAAAAATGTATGTCTGTTTCACTATATGTCTGTCTTTCTTCATTTCTGTCGTCTGTTTATGTGTCTGTCTTCATGACTGTTTGTCTGTCTGTCTGTTTACCCGTGTGCCTATTTGGTCTACTTGATTCTGTGGCGAAGGGATTGCGGAGACAAATGTAATCCCGCATACCGCGTTCTAAACTCGATTTGGCAGCAGACGACCTTGCTTTGGTTTTCATAACTGTTATGCGTGCCGGTCGTTCATATAGCAATGACAAACTACTGAGCGTAAACTTGCCAAGAAATCACAAACAGCCAAAAATGCTGGAGTTGACTGTAACGTCCTGTAAAGCGTTTGCAACTAACGTCTTCTATTCTTTTACATTTCTGCTCTGAACGCTGGTAGAAAATAGCCCTTTCTAAACATTTCCCGCGTAATACTGATCTCGGATGAAAGGCCCCAAATATCGCAGCCTAGCTTGAAACAGACTAGGATCTACCGATTCTCCTTTCCGGTGTCATAAAGAAGAAGACCGCTGTATTTTTAGCTGCTTATCTGTTTGCATATTTAATTTGTCACATGTTAAGCCACCCACAGCCAATGTCACAGGACGTTGTCTGTCTTGTCTGGCTTCCGGTGTTATTATGCTTGTGACATTCATTCATTCATTCATTCATTCATTCATTCATTCATTCATTCAATAACCAACTCATTCATTCATTGTCGCATCCATTTAATCTTTTTACCATACATTTATTCGCTCACACATTCATTCACATTAATACAAGGTTTCTTTGTTTCATTCTTTAACACGTGTTCATTCATTCATTCATGCTTTCTTTCATTCATTCATGCATTCTTTCATTCATTCATGCATTAATTAATTTATTCATTCTTTCATTTTTACATTTATTTGTTTACTCAATAATTAAATTATTCATTCATTAATTGTTCATTTCTTCTTGTGTTGATTGATTGATTCATTATCTCACTCGTTTATTCACACTTTAATTTAATCTATCGTTCATTTATTCATTCGTTAACTCATGTGTTTACTCATTCATTCATTCATGCATTCACTGATTCATTCACTCATTGCCATAGTAGTCAGTACTCCACTCATTTATTCCGACATTTATTAATTTATTCACTCATTCATTCAATCATTCTTGTAGTAGCCATTCATCCACTTTTTCAACAATAAACTGATTAATGCATCAACATTAACTCACTCACCCATTCACTCATTCATGCAGTAATCATTCATCCAGCTATGCATGCACGTAGATTAATTCACCCATTCATTCACGTATTGTCGCAGTTGTCACTCATTCACGCATTAATTTATTTGCTCATGCACTTAGCAGTCCTCAGGCTCAAAACCTACCTGCCATACACCGCAAGGTACTATATTGTCAGTAAATGACAGTTGACAGCACTTAGTAGTCATTATTCCACTTATTCATGCACTTTAATTCAGGCATGCATTCATTCACTCGTTGATTAACTAGCGCATTCATTCATTCATTCATTCATTCATTCATTCATTCACTCATTCATTCATTCAGTCATTTATTTATTCATACTCAATAACTTTTTTTACACCTTGGGGAAAAACACAGTAAAGGATTCCTTAAGCCGCCTTGTAGCGTACTGGCTATATAGTGCAAGCCTTTATATAGGCCAATCGGCAGTCGAGGAGTTAACAGGTTCCTCTATGTTCTTACTCCCTAACTCCGAGTGGTAAACAACCGAAATGGTTCCAGTATCATTAGTAGTAGGCCTCCTTAAATCCTGTAAGACTATAGAGTTGTGCCGCTGGGGAGGCACCTGAAAGAGCCGCTGGTGACCCTAGTCCAATGCGAGGGTGACACAGTTTCCGCATCTATTAGACGAGGCAGGTACCTCAGCAAGTGACAGCATTTTACCCTCAGTTTGTTGGATCAGATTGCGCCAGTTGGTTTCGTACATCTCTTCTCCAGAAACATCTGTCTGTTGCAAATCTTTCCCACGTGTTTGGATCTATGCCGAGGGTTTTCATATCTTGTTTACACACATCCCTATATCGCATTTGGGGTCTTCCGGTTGGCCTCTTTCCTGTGGCTAGTTCTCCGTATAGGAGATCTTTGGGAATACGTTCATTCTCCATTCGAGATACATGGCCTAGCCACCGGAGTCGTCTCTGCTGGAGCAGGAAGTGCACTGTGGTAACCTCTCCAGGGCACAAGCCTGGGCAAGGGATAGTGCGCACAAACACACACACACACACACACACACACACACACACACACACACACACACAGCAGTTGGGTTGGGTACTGGTACACAGCTGCAATGATATCACTAACCTCGGATGAAAACCCCAAATATCGCAGCTTAGCATGAAGCAGTTCCGCATCTACCGACTATATTTTCCGGAATAATAAATAAGAAGATTGCTGTTTTTTTGTTTTTTTTTGCAATATTCACTGCATATTTAGTTTGAGGTGCACCTGACATGATTTATTATTTAACTCCGCGCTGTAACCAAACGTAATTCAACACTCAGGTATCCTTACATATGATATTTCATCCAGCAGTTGTTCATAGAGAGCCTTCAGAATGACTCCTAGCATCATCTTGTTCCACATACTGGTGCTTTAGATACCGATATACCCGCTCCATATCTCCGCTCCAATCCAGAATGACTGGCACATTGCAAGTTTGACAGAAGATAGTTTGTAAAATGGAATTATACCTCTCCATAACACTGAACTTAGATATGACGCGTTGTCCATGCAACATGAGCCCTCTCTCGGCCTGTCTAGTTGACTCCAGAGGAAAGGTAACACCAATACGTCTGGAACAAGACAAGCTGCAGAAGTTGCTAGATCTACAAAGGAATACTCTAACTGTCGCCTGTTGGAGCTTCCATCCTAGACCAGTTGTCGACCAAGGCTTTTAGGCTTAGGGTCTGGTCCCGCCCTGTCATCACATTTAATCTTTAGGTTCCATTTCCTGGCACTAGGGTAAGGCTTGTACACTCCCAATTGCACTCCTCCGCCCGAAGTCGTCGGCACAATGTGTGGTGTCGAGTTTGGTGAGCGCCGCCCAACATACGGCGCTAACAGAAATCAGGTAGTAACGTCTACTGTCATACGGCAACTTAGTCATATCTGATAAAACCTGACTTAGATCACGAGCGTAAAGGCCTGTACGCGCTTTTTTTCGTCCCAGGCCAACATGGCGAATAGGCAAGCGGTCCGTTAATATCTTGGATAACCAGTACTCTCCAGACAACCATTTACTAGTGCATTTCTCCAATGTTCGATCTTAGAGGATTTGGTTTCCTTGCCAAGCTGCTGAGTTGAGTGCATCCTGCGATTTTGTGAGCTGTTAGATTTCATTCAGAATGTTCTGATTTCTTTGCTGTGTGCGTGTGTGTGTGAGCATGCGTGTGTGCTTGTGTGCATGCGTGCTTGTGTGCGTGCGTTTGTGCGTGCGTTCGTCATCAGTGACTCTGTGATGAAATGCAAATTCAAAAAATGCCATTACGTTAGGCTGCTGCCTATTACGAGAATGCTTGTCCATGCTGTTTGTGTGTTCGTCAAACAGCCATCTCCTTCCTCAGTGAACGGCATATTCAACCGAAGGACGGGCTGTTTTCGGTGCTCTAGGGATTTGGTCGTTTCAAAGTTACTATTTCCTTCACGAGTTCACATGTCGAGCATTTCGTGTGGTTTCGCTGGCACAGGAACGGAGCAATTATGGGCGACTCGTTGCTGCGAAGGTGGAACCGTACAACTACTACAAGGATAACAACTTCTACAGTTACGAATATGTACCCTTTGTAATAAAGAAGTGCCTTTCCTCGGTACTCACACTTGCCACATCTACGCATTCTGAGCTCTACTCAAGGGAGACTGAGACCCAGACACCGTGATCGGTGTGGTGCCTCGAGTACCCGCTAGCCACATCACGGCTGCAATGGTAACAAGCAGCTCCATTTTCAGTCTTGAGATTTAAGAGCTACATATGTGCATCTATCAGATATTGAACCCCCAGCTCTGATAATCCATCACACGCTCGCTACACTCTCTGTCCATAGTGATGAGAACCTGGAGAAAACTGTTCTTATGTCTGCCACTGTCAATCCATTCCTTTCCCAATGTATACTCTGAATTAGAGTATCATACCCTGTGGTATCATCTGCCTATGTCATCCGTAAACCTCCATTCTTTTCCAGCAGGCTTTCCGCTGGCTAGAGGACAAACAGCACACACATGTGATTGTAACGGACTCCGCGGAGCGTGCAGGCGAGGGTGATGACAGGCATGCTTCGTGCAGAGTGGTAGGCTTCAGTTCAAAATTCAAAGATAGGGAGATTCTGTTGGATCTCCTCCCCCAGGACATGCTGTGGAGTGGGAAACGAGCAGACAGACATATTGGCTGAACCTGCACCTCTGGCTTGGGTACTGGTGCATGATACAGCAGATGTGGTTAAGGCCTTTTGAAATCTTGTGTATAGTGTGGAGGAACAGATAGATCATCAAGGACTAGAGAGAATGTTGTTGCAGGGAGTGATTACAGGACCTTACCGACATTCAGTACTCGAAATAAAGGCCAGGCGGATAAATATTTAGATTTCAACTGGTGCTATTTGTCCAGGGACTCTTAGCTGGTTGTTGAAGATGAGAACCGAGCGAGTAATAGAATGTCCCGATTGATATGATGTCGTTTCTTGACTTAACTCTTGTCCACCTTTCTTGGAGATCATTCAGTTTACCATGCATTAACTGTCTATCAGTAACTATCAGGTAGGCCTTAGCCTGTACCATGGCAAGTCTACACTTTACCAATATAATCCCAAACATTAATCCCATCGTTCTAATGGAAGTATTTCGTGTACAACCCAAGGCAAATCGAATTTCTTTGTTCTGGTTCAATTCCAGCGTTTGCCTCTTAGCAGCAGGTAGCGTTAATACATCCGGGGTATACTCAATTACAGAGAGACAATAAGTTATCATATACCCGCTCGTTGATAACAGGTAATGACAGGTGTGAGCGGCAGATAAGACTGAAACTCGCGGTTACATTATGCAACGATACGCCGTTGAAAGATTTAATAGCGGAGACGAAAAGTAGTTCTAGACAAGGTGGTGGAGGAGAATGGGAGGTTGGGATTAGATATACATGTAAAAGAAAACTATATGTATGCTAGTTTGTAATAAAGCACTGTTACAAAGTATTGAAATAAAGCACGGTAATAATGTAATCTAACAAAACGTTGTAACACAAGCACTATAAGAATGTAACAAAGTACTGGAATAACGAATTGTACCAAAGTAATGTAACGAAGCACTGTAACAAAGCGCTGTAACCATGTAATGTAACAAAGTACTGGACTAAAAGATTGTAACACTGTAATGTAACAAAGCACAGTAACAATATAATGTAACAACGCACTGGAACAAATGAATGTAACAAAGTAATGTAACAAAGTACTGTATCAAAGCACTGCAACAAAGCTTTGCACCAAAGTAATATAATGAAGTACTCTAACATAGCACTGTAACACAGTATTGGAATATAGCATTTGAACAAAGCACTGTGACATAGCACTGTAACAAAGTACTGGAATAAAGCAATGGAAGAAAACAGAGTACTGTAACAAAGCACTGTAACGAGGTACTGTGACAAAGTACTATAACAAAGCACTGTAACAAAGCACTGGAGCAAGGTACTGTAACAAAGTACTATAACAAAGCACTGTATCAAGGTACTGTAACAAAGCAATTTAACAAAGCACTGTAAGAAGCTACTGTAACAAAATACTGTAGCAAAGCACTGTAACAAAGCACTGAAACAAGGTATTGTAACAAAGCACTGTAACATAATACTTAAACGAAGCACAGGAACAAGGTACTGTAACAAAGCACTATAACAAGGCACTGTAACAAAGCACTATAACAAGGCACTGTAAAAAGGCACTGTAACAAAGCAAGTAACACAGCACTGTAACAAAGCACTGTAACAAAGCACTGTAACAAAGCACTGTAACAAAGCACTGTAACAAAGCACTGTAACACAGCACTGTAACACAGCACTGTAACAAAGCACTGTAACAAAGCACTGTAACACAACACTGTAACAAAGCACTGTAACAAAGCACTGTAGCAAAGCACTATAACAAAGCGCTGTAACAAAGCACACATTGTTGTATACTCTGTGCACAGTAAAAACGCAAAGCAGACCCCTGTCCACGTCATGAAGCGTATTCGGGATATGATGCCAGCCACATATATGTAAATCCCACCCGACACTCGACGGGTGATGTTCCAAGTACTATTCCGGACGCTTCTACTTCCCGTTCAGTCTAGCCGCTCCTCTCCGTACGAACATAGACTGGCATGATCATCTTTTGTTTTCGTCGACCATGATGCTTACCAACGCCTCCGCTGCTGATGATGATAATAAAATAACTAACTCAACCGAGAATACATTTCTCCATCGAGAAAACTAATGGAATCACTAATTCGCATTATACAAACGCTGGAAGTAATGATTCTAAAACAAACAGCTTTCCTATAGTCAGCAATAAGAGCATATTGCACTGAATTCTCCAAACAATTCCCAGACAAGCAAACAGCTTTCTCTCCCTCGCAATGTTTTCATCAATATATCGATACGGCAGAAAATCGATGGCGAAGGAGGCCGCAATTAGCAACCGCTGCGTCCAGTAAGATTGTAGCGGTATTTGCTATTTCTGGTGTCTGGAGAAGTTGGTTTCAATGTTTGATTGTACGTCACTTCACATGGGATCTTTGCCGAAGGGGTTACGAATTTCAATTCGTAATATCGCATACCGCGTACGAAACATGGTCGCGAGCGATTTGGAAGCAGACCGAATTGCGTTGGTTTTCATACAATGGTATGAGTGCCGGTCGTTCTGAAAGTAATAGCACACTACTGAATGTAAACTTGCCAAGAAATCATAAACACTGATGATAGGGTTGACTGCGACTAATTTTAGGATATGCAACTAATTTTTAAAATGTCACTTCATGGCACATTTCTGTCACATTTACAAAGTTATTCTTCTTATAGTCCATGCCGTGTGGCGTTGGTGATCACGTCTTTCCACAGTCTTCTGTCTCGTGTACTGTCAGTTCTCTTATAGTCCATGCCGTGTGGCGTTGGTGATCATGTCTGTCCACAGCCTTCTGTCTCGTGTACTGCATATCTTCTTATAATCCATGCCCTGTGATCATGGTTTATCCCAACTGACCGGTGTATGGGTTGAACTTGCTGTATCGGCAACAGCAAACCGGATGTTTAAGAACGAACGTTCTTATCCATTCGGCCATGCTGACCCGTTTAACTGATTCAGTGTCACATAAACATTAGATTTGGACCAAATATGGCACACAACCAAATGAACAAATATTATGATGTAAATGCCTGTTCACTGAGCATTGAAATACACTGAGACACCACGAAAAGAAACGAATTACACAATGACCCTAGTATGAAGATATAGCGTCCCTCTGTCCAAACAAGGGGTCACATTTGGTTATATATTATCCTTCGGCGGTGAATCAGTTAAGTCTGGTTAGTAGGGGTTTAGTTTGCCCGAGTACTTAAACAGATTTAGATTCAAAGATTAATATTGATATAGAGCTTGGCCACCCACCCGTCCAGAAATCAATAGACGAATACTGAACTAAACTTTCCTAGAATATCACAAAAGGCTAATAGATGATGGGGTTAACTGCAACGGCGTGTGAAGAACATGCAGCTAATATCACAACGGACTGTCTGGAAGTCGCCATGAGTTTATACATTTTACTGAATGGAGCACCATATGCCCAATGCATTTTAAGAATTTAAGAAAGGTTCGTTTACTCACTCACTCACTCACTCACTCACTCACTCACTCACCCACCCACCCAATCACCCACCCACCCACCCACCACCCACGCACGCAGGCACCCACCCACCCACCCACTCACTCACTCACTCAGTCACTCGCTCACTACTCACTCAATTACATTTCCTTGCCTACTTGCTCGCACCTTGCCATCTTAACAGATGATAGTGTGTTACATCGTGCTTCAAACAGGGCATAATAACTACAACCCATGGCGGTAGTGAATGTGACTTATCTGAACAATTCTAGCTGAAAATGTTCGTACATAATGGAAGTATGTGAACATATGGTCATTTCACCATCACGCACCATATGACGTCTCACACGCTCGGTTCGTGACCTATCTGCAATGATTTTCTCATGTATCTTTATTCCATTTCTGATCTTTACTCTCCATGCAACGTGATCGTCTGCGACTTTCTCCTAATATGCAATATCAATGCCTGTATTAATCATGTACGGTTATACATATTTTTGTATCGTAGTAGAGGCCGACCCTGGGATATTTTACCCATACATAATACACCTAAAAATAATATCATTTGGCAGTCTACCGTCATACAGCCTCCTAATGTGTCCTATCCATCTAAATCTACGAAGACTGAGAATGGAACAAACCGTCACACAACCAGATCTGTCCAATACTTCAGTATTTGTGATTTTATCTTGCCTATTTAATACCAAGTATTCTTGGCAGACACCGTATTTGAAAGCTGTTTAAATGTTTCTCTTAGTGTGAGTAAATTGGCCAGGATTCACTGCCATAAAGAAAACTTTCTTACTTAATTACGTACTTACTTACTTGCTTATTTACTTACGTACATACTACACAACGAAAGTTGTGGGAAAGCAAGATCACCCTGGTAAATTGGAAAAAAAATGCATCCGATGAAGACAACAATATCCCACACAATAATGATATTCAAGGGATATGAATGTTTAGGCAAATTTAGTGGAATTAGTCGTGAAACGTTAATGAGAAATGGAACAAGACACACCATCTCATACCGCTTCCTCAACCATAATTCAAAATGTGCAACATCAGTTTCTTCAATGCAGCTTCTCCTGTAACTTTTACAATTCTACATACGTGGTGGAATCTGAGTGGAAATCTGCTCCCCGGAGGTAATCATCTGTGTGAGGATTTGTCTGAGATCGTTTAGTTACGGGCGAAATGTAGATTAGCTTCGTTGCCATCAAACGCAGATTGGATGGGGCAAAAATAAACATTAATACACTTTCATATATGTATATAAATATATAAGGAGAGAGAGAGAGATTTATTGATTGAGAATAAGAGATAAATAGAGATAGAGAGTGAGAGAGTGAGACAGAGATGATCGAGATAGAGATAGAAAGAGATAGAGAGAGACAGAGAGAGATCGAGACAGAGGGACAGAGATAAAGAGCGAGATAAAGAGGTAGAGATAGAGATAGAAACATAGAAATATAGAGAGATAGCTGAGACGGGTAGAAAGAGAGAGAGAGAGAGAGAGAGAGAGAGAGAGAGAGAGAGAGAGAGAGAGAGAGAGAGAGAGAGAGTGTGTGAAAGATGGAGATACAGAGAGAGATAGACATTGAGATATAGAAATACAGACATACATGTAGGCCCCGCTATACGTCGCTTCGGTTTACGTCGTTTCGCTATAACGTCGTTGTCATTCATATAGGGGACTAACTTCACTTTACGTCGCTACGTTTCGCCATAACGTCGTGTTCAAGCTAGGACAATTCATGCAGGTGCCGACAAAATCAAAGAGGGTGTTAAATACGTAACCCCTTTGAGTGCTTCTAAGATCACTCGTACCAGAAGTAATCTTATGGAGAACATGGAAGCACTATTTTCCGTCTGGATTGAAGACAGAACCAACGGAGTATGCATGTGAGCAAGATGGCTATCTAAGAGAAAGGAACGTCTCTCTATGAAGATCTAGCTAAGAAAGCGGTTAGGAGCAGTACTCGTAGTGCTGATGATAGTTTTGGAGCGAGTCGTGGTTGGTTTGAGCGCTTTAAGAAGCGATCACACTTGCACAACATTTAGACCACAGGTGAAGCAGTGAGTGCTGATACTGCAGCTGCAGAGCGTTTCCCTGCAGAGTTAAAGGCCATGATTGAGGAGGGTGGTTACTGGGCAGCAGACATTTGACAAATTATTTGTTCAAGCAAATTAGGGCCAGGAAAAGAGGCAGGAAGAGGTTACAGTTTCATCCTCAGATGAAGAGGCAGAATTTAATGCCTCTACGTCCCAATAACTCTACCCTTCGAACTCCAACCCACCTGTATTTAGATAATAAATATCAACAACATCAAAATAAACATTACAGTAGTACACAATACACTATATTTCATTTAATTCTATGGGAAATAGTGTTTCGCTGTACGTCGTTTCACTTAACGTCGCGTTTTCCAAGATCGTAACCCCGACGTTAACCGGGGCCTTCATGTATAGAGAGATGAAGGATTGGAGGAGGCACAGTGAAGGAAATATATTTTCAAAAGGTTAAGATCTGGGCGTCTTTGCCCCTCTACCATTACGTCTTCCATATCTCACTCCTTTCATACATTATTCCATTCAAAGACACAGAAAAGGAAAGAAGGATGGAGAAAGAGAGATCAAGACAGACAGACAGACAGACAGACAGACAGACAGACAGACAGACAGACAGACAGACAGACAGACCGAAAGAAAGAAAGAAAGAAAGAAAGAAAGGAAAGAAAGAAAAGATTAAGAAAAGTATATTTGAATTCAAACAAACAAAAGGGTGACTAAGAAACAAGTAAGATTGTTCTCACGAAGATGTGTTTTTGTTTAAATTTCTACATTCAACTGCAGTTTCACGACCCAGAATACACATTAGTATTAGACCAGGTTATTTTCCGCAGTCACCAAGAAGGAAGGTTGCGGTAAAGATCATCCTCTGCCACTTGCAAGATGTTTTAAGCTAACGCCTCCTTATTTTATATTTATCTTAACGTCGTCATCCGAATTCTTTTTTTCTTTATTTTTTCGTTCGCTTGCGTAGTCCTTACACACTGTTTAAAGTAGTAAGGGACTGAATTTAATGCTTCTTCTTCTTCCTTGTTCGTATTAGACCTTCGATGTTATTGGCTTTACCAAAAATAGTCGCTGGTTAGTGCTTCCAGATTGCTGATCGATAAATACAAATATGAGGACAGGACTATATACCCAATCGTCTTGAAAATTGCTCCTTACATAGAGGTTTTCCTACATAGAAGTCCAAGAAAGTAGCAGTGATCTGGGTGTATACTACCTGGCTGCATGTTCTTTATACGACGTCGGAATCACCCCCAGCATTTATTCATAATATCGAAATCAACTCAAAGTGGTCTGCTTGCAAATCGCTGGCAGCTGTTTTCGAACCCTCGATGCGGTGTGTGGGAGGTTTATAAAACGGATCACCATTCCCAATCGCCACAGCGTCGGTTACCTATTTTCAGGGAAAAATAAATATGTGTGCCAGCACTTAAGTTCCATTCTTCTTCTTCTTCTTCTTCTTCTTCTTCTTCTTCTTCTTCTTCTTCTTCTTCTTCTTCTTCTTCTTCTTCTTCTTCTTCTTCTTCTTCTTCTTCTTCTTCTTCTTCTTCTTCTTCTTTTTCTTCTTCTTCTTCTTCTTCTTCTTCTTCTTCTTCTTCTTCTTCTTCTTCTTCTTCTTCTTCTTCTTCTTCCTTCTTCTTCTTCTTCTTCTTCTTCTTCTTCTTCTTCTTCTTCTTCTTCTTCTTCTTCTTCTTCTTCTTCTTCTTTTCTTCTTCTTCTTCTTCTTCTTCTTCTTCTTCTTCTTCTTCTTCTTCTTCTTCTTCTTCTTCTTCTTCTTCTTCTTCTTCTTCTTCTTCTTTTTCTTCTTCTTCTTCTTCGTCGTCGTCGTCGCCGCCGTCGTCGTCGTTTTCGCCTCCCCCTCCTCTTCTGCCTTCTCCTTCATCTTTCTGTTGTTACCTCACTCTCCTCCTCTGCTACTTCTTTTATCTCTTCCTTCCCTCCTCCTCCTTTGTCATCTACTTTTACGAATTCTCCCCCTTCTTCCCTCGTCTTCCTCCTCATTTTTTTGTACATTTCGTATAGAAGATGCCAAAGCGAGACATTGCTGACATAGTTACATAAGTGAGTTGAGTTGAGCTAAGAACCAACATAACTGCACTCAAGACATTCTCATACGCACTCTGTCCTCTCGTTCAACAACCAGCGTAGAGTCATACTGCTAAACAGTCCTACCGTTATCTGATTGAAAATTCTCCTGGTCTTCCCTCACAGATTTGATATTCTTCCAGAACCCCTGCCGATTCCCTGCCAAGTCATTCTTTCCACATACGGGTTCTCAGTCTGTTCCACCGCCTTCTGCACCTCGTCCCACAGTCGCCCGGCAATCTCTCCCTTGTAACAGTTACATAAAACAACCACCATTAGACTGTGTGTCATCTATGGACCTGGCTCTGTTGCAGGTTCTAGCAGCGCAGACCTTGAAGATCGCCAGTATCAATGGACTGGGGAGGCTGGACAAGCTGGAGCATGAGCTCGAGGACGAGATCAACTATGAGAACAGGTCGCCGGCAAAGACCAAGTTTGGCAGGTGAGCGAACATCATCCTCAACATCCTTGATGTCATAGTCGTGAACATCATTGACATAGTCTTGAATATCATTGCCATAGTTGTGAACGTCATTGACATAGTCTTGTACATCATTGACATAGTTGTGAACATCGTTGACACAGTCGTGAACATCAGTGACATAGCCATGAACATCGTGGACGTAGTTGTGAACATCATTGAAATAGCAGTGAACGTCATTGACATAGTCGCGAACATCATTGACATAGCCGTAAACATCATTGACATAGTCTTGTACATCATTGACATAGTCTTGTATATCATTGACATAGTAGCGAACACTATTGACATAGCCGTAAACATCATTGGCATAGCCGTAAACATCATTGATATAGTTATCATCCATGGGGAGAAGGAGGAGGAAAAGGTAAAGGATGACGAGGAGGAAAAGGGGGATGAGGACAATGAAAAGGAGGACGAGGACAAGGAGAAAGAGGACGAGAAGGAAGAATGAAGAACCGAGGGAACCAATCTGTATAAAAGCATCTACATCATTCGCACTGCCAGCGCTATCAGGACAAGTCGCCTTAACATGTCAAGAAGCCTGACACGGGGGAAAATGTCACTTCGCAAGTCCAGCAACAAGAAACACGCGGTATCCAAGATGTGCAGCGTGGAAGCCGACAAGACCGGGAAGAAGATGAACCTGGAGAACCTGCCTGCTAGCTGCATCAAAGAACCTGAAACTACAGCTATTACTGAAGCTACCACGGGGGAGAATATCGACAGCCCACCACAGACAAGAGCCAAACCTACGGAGAAGCAGAGGGAGGAGAAAGACACCACAGTCGGAAACACCGACTCACCGACAAGCAAGTGGGTTGTCAAGCGTATACAAGAGGAGCTATCAGACGAAGAAATCCTGAAGCAGCTACTAGAAAAGAATGATCACATCCGAATCTTGAAGGCGGAGCGGATCCTGACATACTCAAAGATCCCTACCACGCTGGCTGTGGTGACGACAGAGGGCAGCGAGATGCCGACCACAGTATCAATCAACAAGAGAATGCAGCAGCCAGAGAGATTCATCCGAAGGATTACACAATGCTCCAGATGTTAGAGGGCCGGACACAGCAGAGCAACGTGTCTCAGTAAGACAGAAATCTGCCGATACTGTGCCGATCACCACGCCTTCTAGGAGTGTCCGCTGGCTAAGCTGGACACTGACTTCCGAGTACCCAACAACAAAAGAAAGTGCTCCAACTGCTTGGGCAAACATGGAGCAAGGTACCTGGGCTGTCCGTACCTGCAACGACACAGAGACGTCTTAAAGATCACCATCACCACAAAGACACCATACAACGAAGCAATACGGAGGTGCGAGACAGCCATGGGTTGCTCACAAGCGGAAATAGCCCAACTGAAAAGCCAAATAGACGAGCTAAAGAAGCAAGTCAAGCTACTCCTAACACCGTACAAACCAGCGACAATAAAAAACTGCTTGCTGAAATGAAGGAGATACAGCAAAGCATCAAACAAGAGAGGAACGCATAGTCGAGGTGAAGAAGGAGAACGAAGAAATCCTACAAATGATCAAGACCGAAAGAGAACTGCATAGAGCTGAAATGGAACTCTTTCAAAACAAACCAACAGAAACCATACAAGAACTCATAGCGAAACCTGAAGACGAAAACCAAGAGATCGAGGCTGAACCGCAAGCTACAGCCAGCAGCCCAACCGCGACACCCGAGGCAGACAAAGGGAAACAAATATCTCGCCAGACATCCGAAGAAAACCGAGATGAGCACCCTGATGACGGCACGGAAAGACCACGGGAACGTACCTTGGAGGAGCTACTAGAAAGTGCAAGAGTGGAGGAACTCAGCCACCAGGAATTCAAAAGGTGTTGGGATGAAAGAGAAAGGAAGAAACCCAAGAAACTCAGGAGACCGGTAGAATATCCAAATAGATACTATGAACCTGATTTTGTAGACTACTCGTACTACATAGAAGACGGAGAAATCATCCCATGGCTGACCGCGGAGGATAAAATCGAAAGGCAGCAGAAACTCAATCTCGAAAATGAAAACAGGCGCAAGGAGGAAAATGGAAATGTCGAAAAGCTCCTACAGAAACTACACACACACAAAAAGGAGACAAAAAAAAAAAGAAAATAAAAAGTTATAAGGACTGTACCTAGACGAGCCAGAAGCCTGCACCAACAAATAGAACCACAAGAGCAGACAAGAACAAAGGATAGCCGCCGAACGACTCCCCGGCTGACGTTACAGACACAAACCAACATAACCAGTCCGAGATAGGACTCACATGACAAGAATCAGGGTGAATGAACCCACACAAAAAACGGACCTCAACAATAACCACAGCTGAAGAGGCAGGTTGAACGAGGCCGAATTTGAAACTTTTGTTTTGAAAATTGGAATTGGAATTGGAATTGCGCAAAATACCCGCAAACCATTTCAGATCTTACATTACCAGAACTCCAGAATATCTAAATTAAGAGTTAAAACTCTTCAGCTGTTCTTGTATCTTAATTTTATCTAAATTAAGGATTAAAACTCTTCGGCTTTGCTTTAATCATACCATTTATATCTGATTATTACCAGTATTTTTCTCCACCGTAATTATAAAGTGTATGAAAGTTTTGTTTAATAGGAAATTAATAAGGACATATTTCAGGAAGTAAGAAAATATGTAAGGATATATAGTAAAGGAATATAAAAAGAAATATGTAAAGAAATAGATTAGGCAATATGTAAGGCAATATATAAAGTAATATATAAAGGAATATAAAAATAAATATGTAAGGAACTATAGAAGGAAATATGTAAGGGAATAAATAGTATCCATAAGGAAGATAATATGTAAGGAAATACGTAAGGAAATAGGTAAGGTAATATCTAGTATCGTAAATAAAGAAATATATAAGCAAATCAGTAAGGAAATATGTAAGGAAACATATGCAGAACTATGTAAGGAAACAAATGAAGAACTATGTAAGGATATATGTCAGGGAATAAGTAGTATTGTAAAAAAAGAAATAAGTGAAGAATTGAATAAGGACATATTTCAGGAAGTAAGGAAATATGTGGGGAAATATGTGACGACATATTAAGTAAACAAGTAAAGAAATAAGCAAGGAACTAAGCAAAGGCATATGTAATTAATATAAGTAAGAAATAATCAATGAAATAATGACATAAGTAATACAGTGAGTATGAATATATTTCAGATAAAATTATATGTAAGGAAATATTTAAGGAAACAAAAAATATAAGAAAGAAGTTTGGAAATAAGCAAGGAAGTAAGTAAATAAGAATGTATTAATGTAAGTAGGGAACTAATTAACGAAATAACTAATTAAATAAGTAAGGACACATTTCAGGTAAAATATGTGTAAGAAAATATGCAAGAAACAGAAAGTCAGGACATAAGTTCGGAAGTAATTAAATACATATGTAATGATGTAAGTTCCCGCTTCGTGGCGAAGGTGTCACAGACGCAGCTCATGATCCCGCATACCCGCGTTCGAAACACAGCTGCGCGCGATTTGGCTGCAGACTGCCTTGTGTTTTTTTTTAACGAAGTGGTATGGGATGCCGGTCGTTCAGAAAGCAATGACAAACTACTGAACGTAAACTTGCCAAGAGATCGCAACAACAAGAAATACTGGTGTTGACTGCAACGTCCTGTAAATGGACATGCAACTAACTTTAACAATGATGCAAGTAAGGAACTAATCAGCTAGATAACTAATGAAATAAGTTGTGACATATTTCAGGTAAAATAATGTGTAAGAAAATATGTAAGATAACAAAAGGTAAGGAAATACGTTTGGAAATAAGCAAGAAAAGTCAGAAAGAGGTGAGGAATGCCGCGTTGTCTATCTCTACTTCTCTTCCACGTGAAACAGGTTCAAACAGGTTGGGGCTCACCAGCTGCACAGCAAGTTCATGCTGCTGGTCATCGTACTGCTGAACATCATCGACACCCTGCTGGTCATGACTGGCATGATTCTGGACTTCCATCACGTGTCGCGTGAGTACTCGTGTGCTAGTGTGAGTGGGTGAGACAGGTTGACGGAGGGGTGGCGGAGGGAGAGAGGAGAGAGAGAGAAGGAGAGAGATGATAGTATGAGAGAGAGAGAGAGAGGAGAGAGAGAGAGAGGGAGAGAGAGAGAGAGAATACACTTTATTTCATCGCGTGTTGTACGTGTATGTTGAGGTTTTGGATAGTAAACTCATGGTCAGGTTGACGGAGAAGTTGTCGAGGAAGACAGACATACAGACGGACGGACGAGCAGGCGGGCATGCAGGCACACAGACATGGCACCAATGTTTAGAGTTGTCTGGGAAGGACAGGAAACGTGGAATGGATCTAGCCACTGCACGTTCTATGTCGTAGTTCATCATAAGTGAATGTCTATTACCTTACATCCCGACGACAGTTGGAATACCTTTACCTTCTCCGTAACCTTCGACTCCTATCAGTACCCCTTGACCTGTCCGACATAGTTGACCCTGTCAGTAGTCACGCTACCGCCGGCATAGCTCTGGCCGTTAATAGGTAGTTGGTTGCATATCTTTTACTGGATAACGCAGTCAACACCAGCAATTGTTTGCTGTTATGATCTCTTGGCAAGTTTACGTTCAGTAGTTTGCCATTGCTTTCTGAACGACCAGCAATAGTACCATTTCATAAAAACAAAACCAACGCAAGACGATTTGCTGCCAAGTAGTTCTGCAGTTATGTTTTGAACGCGGGTATGCGGATTTATGAACTGCGTCCGGAACGCCATAGCCACGGAGTCCGCTGTCCGTTGTTGGAACACGGACATTCCCCTACCACTTCAAGATGGCGACTCAACAGAAGTGCCCTTGTTCACTCAATTAATTCTTAGGAACAATGGCCCCAGTTGGACCTCGTGAACTTTGTCCTGTATGTTTACTGCGGGCACATTTCTCGAGCTTTCTATCACGTAATTAGGTTACTTTAGCAACCAGCTCGACCTGTTCTACAGAAATAGGCTACTGCTGGTCGTTGTGGTGTCTGTCTATACGGTTGACTGGTCACAGAGATGGGTAATGTATCACCATGACAAGTTCGGGGGTTCAGAAACCCTTGTAGCTCTAGGATTCAAACACAAAAGCCATAAACAATATATTGCACGACTTAGTGCCTGACATATGTCGCTGCATCTCGTCAGGTGCATACTGCAGAGTTATATATCATGTGACGTGAATTATTTAACAATATGTAAGATGGAATAATTAAAACACAATCACATGTACTGTTCGAATATGAACCATCTGTTATCCCCAGGGTAATTTCAAAGTTAGTAATGTCAAAGCCTTTCGACTGCAATTGAGAGAGATGTAAAATATAAGAAAACACCATCTTCGTAGATTTCTCAACCTCTCATAAAATAGGGTCATACCGTGAACAGAGGAACAATGTTTCGTATACCGTATTCAATGAACAACAAACGATTGCTCAAATGTAGTGAGGCGTCAGCAATCAAACCGTCTAGACATGATTATGAGTCCATTTGTCCGTCTAGACATGATTATGAGTCCATTTGCCGTCTAGACATGATTATGAGTCCATTTCCCGTCTAGATATATTATGAGCCTATTTGTCCATGTAGACATGATTATGAATATATTTGACCTTCTAGACAAGTCATGCCAGAGATTCGATATGCCGATGATATAGTATTGTTATCTACAACACAGAATGGTATAAAAGATATAATAATCTCAGCCCAATTGATTAGTGAAAATCACAACTTATATCTTAACATAGTAACAACAAAGATAATGCATACAGATAAAACTACTATGGAGAAAGAAATACATGTTAATGATGAAAAATTAAAGGTCGTGGAACATTTTCAGTATATTTAGTCATTGATTACCAACAATGTTGACGCAATGAAAGACATTAAAAGAAAATATCTATTGCTCTTCAAAGACTAAATAAACTGACTAAATTGTGGAGTGAAACAGATAGAAGTTTTTTAAAAAATTGATTTTTAAGAGCATGCATCTTTGCCGTTGCAACATACGTCTGTGAGACCTGGACACTTAATAAACTAGCTGAACAGCGCATAAATGCCTTTGAATATAAATGTTACAGAAGAGTTCTAAAAATATCTTTGATAAAGAAAAGAACAAATGCATCAATACTTGAAGAGCAGAATATTGATGAAGGTTGGCTATTTAAGACAATAAAATACAGAAAATTGAAATATTTTTGTCATCGTCACATAATAGACCAACATGATTTTTACCAGTGATGAGAATAAAGGGCGATCTGAATTAGCGGATGTTCGAGGCCATAGGTTGTTTCAACAAATCCAGAAAATGTAGCTGCACGTGTTACATCTGGTCGACGGATTGGGAACATTCGGTGGTGAGTGAGACAAATCCCTGCATCGCTTTGACAGTTTGTCAACATTTGAATACAGATGGAACCCGTCGGATCCTGGTTGCAATCGGATGTCAGCCATCACGGGTCGGGCAAAGTTAACAGTTGCAGATGTGTAGGGGAATGGGGTGAGCTGAATCATACATCGCTTTGACAGTTTAGAAACAGGTCGCATTGAAAGCGGAAGTACTCAGCTCGGAAGAAAACAGTCCGTCTGTCAATGTATAGTTTCCGGACAGCAAGAAGATTGGCAGCTTGTTGGGGAAACTGTTGTTGGGATCATACAGTAACTCGTTAGTTTGTTGTGGGAGTCAAAACAACTGATGACAACTCTGACAGTGACTAAGCCAGGGAAAATGGATTCTTGACAATGGATGATATGTCCAAATAACACCTGCAGGACATCAATACCGTCACGTGACCAATTTTAGGTTTTGCCAAAAACCATGATTGGAGATGGGGAGTTGAACTAAAACCGTGGATTATGATGGACGTGTTGTGGGAGAGCTCTACAGTGTTAGATTAATTTAATATTAACTAGCATGTGTCGTTATGGCAAAGTGTAGTAGCCATCCCGGAATGAGGCGGTTTTGCCTAAGGTAGAACCTATTATAATTCGTTCTAATTAAATAGGCTGTAGCCTTGTTAAACTAAAGTGTGATGATTAGCACTGGTAGTGGAAAACTAGCTAGAGTAGGGAAGTGATACTTGGCTCTGTTAGTTGAAAATAGATTAGTGAAGTGTTGATAAGCTTTACTAGTTGAGAATTTAGTAATGAGGGATAATTGGGATATTCCAGTAGGTGTCCCTGGTGGGCGGGGTTCCGCATTCTGTTTGTTGATTGTTTTTTCCTTGTCTTGGCCTGATGATAAACCTATGTGTTCAGTCATCTGTCCCTGACAGAGTAGGATCACTGTATTTTCTGAGCGAGGCCGATGGCCACGATCATCTAAGAGATCAGTGACGGGGAGGCTATCACCAGTTGTATGATTTATTTTACAGGTTTCCTCTGGTTGGAATGAAGAACCCGGGCACCAATGAAAAATCCGATGCCGGATAAATTATGATGTAGAGAGATGGGCCAGCAACTTTCGCAACGGAAGAAGCTGATAAACATTGCTCGGTGGAGCTAAGGGTATATGTATCATACATGAGTGCATACCAATCGTTAACACACCTGAAGTGATGGATCTTCAGCCCATGTGGAACTAGATCAGTTGGAACTGATGTTCACATTAGATGAAACCAAACATGAAGTGTAGTTGTTCCACGTATCAAGGACAATCAGAACTTTCAGAATATATCTAGTGAATAAAGCAAGCCAATTTTGCATAAGATACATTAACTGTTTAAGAGTGAAAATACAGAACATTTCGCAAGAAGAAAACGATATGTTTATGAGACAGTGTTCCATTATTTTTCTCTGTGCAGGAATTATGAGATCTTAGATTCTATAAACTAATAGGAACCGTTGTGTAGGAACAATAATAGTATTTCCCACGGATTATATATTTACATGGGATTCAGATTCCATGGTCATCAGAGCTCATGGAGGAGGACATGTCTGGAGAGAAGGATACGACTTCGGTGAGGTCTATTGTACTGACTCGTGTGATGTCGTGTAATCCTTGCCATGATGTGTGCACTATGATCCTGAACTTTGAAGGCTGACATATACATTTATGTTATAATACACGACACACATTTTCTTCGCATACACGTCTCATATACGTTACACTTTTCTTTAATAAATTAATCTTTATTAATTTTTTGGAAGGCAAGAGTGTTGAGTATGTTGCGTGGAGAAGTATGAGAGGGGGCATAGTACGACAGTGAGAGAGTGATAGGAAAAGGTGTCCACGGGCTGATGGAGTGTGTTGGACGGAAGCTGGTGGATTCTCCGGGATATTGATAGGAAAGAAAATATTATAATGTGGGTGTTGACTCTCCTCACTCCAGGGACGACACTTTAAAGGAGGACCCGACATTATTGGGAGCTCGATAACGGGATCTTTGGACAGCGGGATCTCTCGTAAACGGAATCTTTGGACAGCGGGATCTCTCGTAAACGGAATCTTTGGACAGCAGGATCTCTCGTAATCGGGATCTTTGGACAGCGGGATCTCTAGTAAACGGAATCCTTGGACAGCGGGATCTCTGGTAAACGGAATCCTTGGACAGCGAGATCTCTTGCAAGCAGGAACCTTTGACAGTGGGATCTTCTGACAACGGGGTCCTTTGACACGGGATCCTTAGTTATAAGAGGGAGATATCATATTGGAGAATCCAGCTAGTGTGAATGTGGATAGGGGTTAGGACTAATATCTTACCTGTTCACACTTCACACGTCTGCATAGGTCTGTTGTCCTGATTCTACTCTTGTCACTGAGTGAATGTGCTGTGTGTGGTAATATATAGATTTATAGTACTTGGTCATATATCTGTATAGTAATTTGCAGTTATATTGTACTCGACTTGCTAGCTTACCTCTCTGTAAAATGGCCACCCCTAAACTAACCACGTTAGAATTAAGGGCAAAGGGGGAAGACATGGGATTGTCGGAGTCTGCTCTAACGGATTACATACAGGAAGTGGAGAGAGAGTATCGTCAAGCAGAAAGGGAAGATCGAAAGGCCGAGTTGGAATTGAGAAGGATGGAGTTGGAACAAGAAGCGAGGAAATTGGAAGCTGAGTAAGCAGCTAAGAAATTGGAAGCTGAGTAAGCAGCTAAGAAATTTGAAGCTGAGCAAGCAGCTAGGAAACTGGAAGCTGAACAAGAAGCTCAGAAAAGGGAGCACGAGTACCGGATGAGGGAACTCGAGTTGAAGAGTCAATCTAATGGAGAGACTGAGGGAGCAGTTGGAGGTTCCTCCATCCCAGGCTCAACACCAGTAGGTGGACATGGGTACCATGCTATGAAGTTTCCTTTAGCGGTCTACGAGGAGGACAAAGAGAAGATTGACCAGTACCTTCAACGCTTCGAGGCTATGTCAGTTGCTATGGGTCTGGAGTGTAACAAATGGAATCTCAAGCTATCCCAGGGATTACGCGGGACAGGCTACGAGGTTTATTCTCGCCTGCCACCAGGACATGAGAACAATTATGACGAGTTAAAGACGGCTCTGCTGAAACGATTCGAGGTTACGTCACATACCTACCGGAAAAAAATTTCGAGCAGCGGAACGAGAACCGGGGGAGTTGTTTGCCGCCTACAGTTTGCGTCTAAAATCTTATCTCCATAAGTGGATGGATTTGGCTGGGTTCGCACATGACTATGAGTCTGGAAGAACTCATGGTGGTCGACCAGTTGAAGAAGCAAATGTCTAAACCTCTCAGGACGTTCCTGTGAGAACAAGGAGCGGAACGTATTGACCTCGTGACTAAATTAGCAGAACGGTTCGTCGAGGTACATGGGGAGGCAGGGGAAAACCTTTCCTCCAACTCCAAAAGTCAAGAGAAACATGATAAGAAGAAAGCCAAAAACTCAGGAACCAAAAAGTGGGAACCTTATGTGCAAAAATCAGAGGATAGTTCAGAGAAGAAGAAGGACGGGAAGCAAGAGCACTTCAAGCTCTACACCAAAACGACCGTGGTCGGAGAAGTGGTGTTCAATTTGTAAGTCACCCTCTCACAATACGAGGGACTGCAAATCGAAGGCTAAGAACCCTCACTTCGCAGCATGTCAAGTGTCTTCCAAGGAGGTTGTCACGGAAAATGCCAAGGTCAACAAGGAAGCTCGCCACCATTAGAGCTCATTCAAGTGCGGCAATAGAAAATCTGGGACAGGGAAATGGTGCAACCAATGCAAGTCAAACACGCACAATGCTATTGACTGCAAGGGAAAGTCAGGAGACTCTAAATTCGTCGTGTGCCCCGGGAAACCTAAGGTGGAGCCCACCGAACAGGTCGAGGCCGAGGAAGAGACTCCAGACCAGGAAAAACCACCTGTAGTGGAATTGGTAGAGGTTAACGGTCGTCAAGTGGAGTGTTTATACGACACAGGACTGGACGGGGAGGCCGTGATTTCTGCGGATCTGGTACATCCAGAACAATTCACAGGTGAGACATAGGAGATACAGCCTGCACAGAAGAGTGCTGTAGTCATGAAGTTGCCCATTGCTAATGTGGAGATTCGGTCAAGGTACGTCACCGGCACCATCAAGGCCGCTGTATTGACGATCCCATTTTCCTAGTAATCCTAGGTTGCCGGTATGTCTTTCTGGGAATGCCCAGGGATCCAATCCATATGGGAGCAATGCAGACTCGCTCTCAGACGAAAACGGAAGTGGCAGACGCAATTGTGACTAACCCAATGCCGGGGGAGCTACGAACTGCCCAGAGTGAGGATGATACTTTACGTCCTTGCTACAGAAAGCTGCAGAAAAGTGCTGATCCACCAGGACGGGGGCAGTACTACATGAAGAATAGGATACTCTACAGGAGAGAAGGAAGGGGAGACAACCTATACGGTCAGTTGGTCGTCCCGAAAGCTCACCGGTCCCAGATTCTTCATATGGGGCATACCATCTCCTTTAGTGGACACATGGGTATTGCCGCCACCATGCAGCGGATTTCCTGCCACTACTATTGACCGGGAATGACAGATGATGTGCGTCGGTATGTGAAGTCATGCCCTGAGTGCCATAGGGTGGCACCGAAACACTGGACAGCACCGGTGGTGTTGGGTGAGATGCCCATCATGAACTCTCCTTTCGCGAGGGTAGCCATCGATATCGTGGGTCCACTTCCCAGGACTAGGAAGAGGAACATGTATATGTTCACAATGGTGGATTGCTGTACCATGTGGGGTGAAGCCATACCGTTGACCACGATTGACTCGAAACGAGTGGTGGACGCACTGATGGAGGCCTTTACCAGATTAGGCTTTCCGGATCAAATTCTGACGGACAATGGGTCTCAGTTTTGTGGAAAACTCATGGAGGAGGTATTTAGGGTGTTCCACTCTAACCATATCCATACCAACCCTTACCATCCTCAAGCCAATGGACAAGTAGAGGGTTTCAACGGCACGTTGATGACAATGCTCAGGAAACTAGCGCAGGAAAAACCTGATAGGTGGGATGAATATATCCCAGCAGCACTCTTTGCCTATCGGGAAGTTCCTCATGGCTCAACAGGACTACCACCCGCTACGTTGCTGTTTGGTCGTCCAATCAAAGGACCGTTGGAAGCCACGTTGAGGAGTTGGACTGAAGAGGGGACGTCAGAAGAAGTGATCTCATCCTATAAATACGTGGAGGAACTGAAAGAAAAACTCCACAAGGGATGGACTCTGGCAAATCAAAACTTGAAAAAGGCCAGGAAAAGACATGCGGCTTACTACAACCGTAGGTCTAAAGAAAGATCTCTAGAGGTGGGAGATAAAGTCTTGTTGCTACTCCCAACGGGAAACAACAAACTGGAGATAGGTTGGCAAGGACCATTTCCCGTGGAAAGGGTGATATCCAGAACCAACTATCAGATCCGGATCCGGGGAAAGTCGAAGATTTTCCATATCAATCTCTTGCGGAAATACGAGGAGAGACCCGTAGACAAGGCAGCTCACCTCATGGCAATGACAGTTGCAGTGGAGACGGAAGTGGGAACCAACGAGGGCAGGGAATATTCCTTGGTACACCAGGAAACCTATAGGGATGTACAAGTGAACACTGATCTGACCTCCCAGGAGAGGGAAAGGATAACCCAGGTTCTCAAGTCTCATAAGGAGATACTGACTGATAAACCAGGACGAACGAGGTTGGTTGAGTTCGAGATGACTTTGACCACACAGGAGCCTGTTCGCCAAAAGGTTTACCCAGTGCCATTCTCTAAAGAAAAGGCCCTGGAGGAGGAAATACGGAAACTGCTGGAGGATGACGTGATTGCACCATCCACATCCCCATACAATGCAGGAGTAGTTTTGTTACGGAAACCAAGTGGAGAACACCGGTTGTGTATAGACTACCGACTTCTGAACAGTCACACACAGTTTCAGGTGGAACCTTTGCCGAATCCAACTCAGTTATTCGCTAGGCTACATAAGGCTCGGTACTTTTCAAAGGTGGATCTGAGTCGAGGTTACTATCAGATACCAGTCAAACCGGAGACTCGACCACTGTTGGCTTTCAGTACACCCAGTGGACACTACGAATTCAAGGTCATGCCTTTTGGACTCAGCAATGCACCTAGTGCATGATGAGGACTTTACTTGATCCTTTACAGGATCCGTCCATCATCTCATTCATGGATGATATTCTGATTTCCAGTGACAGCTTGGATGACCACTTACAATCCTTGGAGAGAGTGTTTAATAGGCTCAAGGAAGCAGGGCTTACCGCTCGTCCAACCAAGTGCATGATTGGTTACCAGACTCTGGAATTTCTAGGTCACACCATCACTCCAGGACACATTGTCCCAGAAGAGAAGAACCTGGAGAAAATCAGAAATGCACCAAGGCCAAAAACGAAGAAGGATGTGCGATCTTTTCTCTCGTTGTGTGGGTTCTACCACAAATTTATCCCACATTTCACTGAACTGGGAGCTCCATTGACGGAAACCTTAAAAAAGGGATTCCCTGACCAAATCATTTGGACACCAGAATGTGAGAATGCCTATAATCAGTTAAAGGAGGCCTTGGTCAGCAAACCTGTATTACAGCTCCCTGACCTTTCCAAACCATTTGTGTTGAGAACGGATGCGCGTGCGATTGGGATTGGGGCAGCCTTGTTACAGGAAGGAAAAGACGATGCTTCGGTTTTGAAACCTGTAGCATACGCAAGGAAGAAACTTCTACAGGCGGAGAGGAAATATTCAACCGTCGAGAGAGAGTGCTTGTCCCTCGTATGGGCAGTGCAAAAATTCCAGCCATATTTGTATGGAGTTAAGTTTCGAGTCCAGTCGGATCATCAGCCCCTGATGTTCCTGGCTACTTCTCAGAAGCTCAACGCCCGTTTGATGCGGTGGTCGTTGTTACTTCAACCTTATAATTTCACAGTGGAGTACATTCCTGGAAGGAAAATGTTGGAGCGGACTTCTTGTCAAGACACCCAGCTCCTGAAGAAGAAGAATGAATCATCTGGATTAAAATCACGGCGGAGAAGAGTGAGATGGACTACTCTCTTAAGAGGGGGCCTATGTCACATAATAGACCAACATGATTTTACCAGTGATGAGAATAAAAGGCGATCTGAATTAGCGGATGTTCGAGGCCATAGGTTGTTTCAACAAATCCAGAAAATGTAGCTGCACGTGTTTACATCTGGTCGACGGATTGGGAACATTCGGTGGTGAGTGAGACAAATCCCTGCATCGCTTTGACAGTTTGTCAACATTTGAATACAGATGGAACCCGTCGGATCCTGGTTGCAATCGGATGTCAGCCATCACGGGTCGGGCAAAGTTAACAGTTGCAGATGTGTAGGGGAAGGGGTGAGCTGAATCATACATCGCTTTGACAGTTTAGAAACAGGTCGCATTGAAAGCGGAAGTACTCAGCTCGGAAGAAAACAGTCCGTCTGTCAATGTATAGTTTCCGGACAGCAAGAAGATTGGCAGCTTGTTGGGGAAACTGTTGTTGGGATCATACAGTAACTCGTTAGTTTGTTGTGGGAGTCAAAACAACTGATGACAACTCTGACATTGACTAAGCCAGGGAAAATGGATTCTTGACAATGGATGATATGTCCAAATAACACCTGCAGGACATCATTACCGTCACGTGACCAATTTTAGGTTTTGCCAAAAACCATGATTGGAGATGGGGAGTTGAACTAAAACCGTGGATTATGATGGACGTGTTGTGGGAGAGCTCTACAGTGTTAGATTAATTTAATATTAACTAGCATGTGTCGTTATGGCAAAGTGTAGTAGCCATCCCGGAATGAGGCGGTTTTGCCTAAGGTAGAACCTATTATAATTCGTTCTAATTAATATAGGCTGTAGCCTTGTTAAAACTAAAGTGTGATGATTAGCACTAGTAGTGGAAAACTAGCTAGAGTAGGGAAGTGATACTTGGCTCTGTTAGTTGAAAATAGATTAGTGAAGTGTTGATAAGCTTTACTAATTGAGAATTTAGTAATGAGGGATAATTGGGATATTCCCAGTAGGTGTCCCTGGTGGGCGGGGTTCCGCATTCTGTTTGTTGATTTTTTTTCCTTGTCTTGGCCTGATGATAACCTATGTGTTCAGTCATCTGTCCCTGACAGAGTAGGATCACTGTATTTTCTGAGCGAGGCCGATGGCCACGAACATCTAAAGAGATCAGTGACGGGGAGGCTATCACCAGTTGTATGATTTATTTTACAGGTTTCCTCTGGTTGGAATGAAGAACCCGGCACCAATGAAAAATCCGATGCCGGATAAATTATGATGTAGAGATATGGGCCAGCAACTTTCGCAACGGAAGAAGCTGATAAACATTGCTCGGTGGAGCTAAGGGTATATGTATCATACATGAGTGCATACCAATCGTTAACACACCTGAAGTGATGGATGTTCAGCCCATGTGGAACTAGATCAGTTGGAACTGATGTTCACATTAGATGAAACCAAACATTGAAGTGTAGTTGTTCCACGTATCAAGGAAATCAGAACTTTCAGAATATATCTAGTGAATAAAGCAAGCCAATTTTGCATAAGATACATTGACTGTTTAAGAGTGAAAATACAGAACATTTCGCAAGAAGAAAACGATATGTTTATGAGACAGTGTTCCATTATTTTTCTCTGTGCAGGAATTATGAGATCTTAGATTTCTATAAACTAATAGGAACCGTTGTGTTAGGAACAATAATAGTATTTCCCACGGATTATATATTTACATGGGATTCAGATCTCATGGTCATCAGAGCTCATGGAGGAGGACATGTCTGGAGAGAAGGATACGACTTCGGTGAGGTCTATTGTACTGACTCGTGTGATGTCGTGTAATCCTTGCCATGATGTGTGCACTATGATCCTGAACTTTGAAGGCTGACATATACATTTATGTTATAATACACGACACACATTTTCTTCGCATACACGTCTCATATACGTTACACTTTTCTTTTAATAAATTAATCTTTATTAATTTTTTGGAAGCAAGAGTTGTTGAGTATGTTGCGTTGGAGAAGTATGAGAGGGGGCATAGTACGACAGTGAGAGAGTGATAGGAAAAGGTATCCACGGGCTGATGGAGTGTGTTGGACGGAAGCTGGTGGATTCTCCGGGATATTGATAGGAAAGAAAAATATTATAATGTGGGTGTTGACTCTCCTCACTCCAGGGACGACACTTTAAAGGAGGACACGACAGTCATTTGAAACGTCACGAAAGTTTGGAGAGAAAATAATGGAGGGGTATATGCCTGGGAAGAGAGGAAGAGGAAGGCCAAAGAGAATATGGGTGCAGAATGTGATAGATGATCTCCAGATGGGTGTATCCGGCGCGGGACATCTTGCTTATGATCGAGACGTTTTCCAGAAGGTTGTTTATGGAAGCGAGTTTCTGCAAAGGACATGCTACTGAATGAATGAGACAAGTCTATGAACTTCATTAACGTTTTAATAAGTATGTGCACCTCCCGTTAACGGGCTAAACGAGTTTATAAATCATGTTCACTCACTACAGAAGACTGTAAATCAATTTGACTCCATACAGAAGTCTGTAAATCAGCTTGACCACCTACAAAAGTCTAAAACTAATTTGACCCCCTATAGAAGTCTATAGGTCTTACTATTTATCTAATAAAGTATTTTCACCTCTTTGGTATCCAGAGAAATGCATGAGCATCCATGATCGTATGACCGTCTGAAAGACATCCTATATAATATGAGAAGCCCATGCGTTATACTAGTTGATAAGGAGCTGATAATGTTATTAGCGCGGTCAGACTGAGAGTTCGACGCCCGAGTTCGTCGTCTCACTAAGAGACTGATCACCAGTCCTTCAGGCCTACACAATGCCATGGCCTTGTCACACCACATACCTCTAGCGGGAAACTGCTTAGGGACACGTTCTTGTAAAAATGTTAAAGGTAGGATGGTCGACTTCAGTGCACTAGGTTTTATTTCATAGGGCTCGGTCTCTTTCCTCAGATAGCTGCCTGCCGAAAGCGTCACACAGAGCACGAACTCTGTAACAGAAGAAAAAGAAGAGGAAGAAGAAGAAGAAGAAGAAGAAGAAGAAGAAGAAGAAGAAGAAGAAGAAGAAGAAGAAGAAGAAGAAGAAGAAGAGATGATGGTGATGGTGATGACGATGATAATGATGAAGGAGGGGGGAGGGTGATGATGATAATGATGATGAAGGAGGGGGGAGGGTGATGATGATGATAATGAAAGAGGGGAGGACGAAGTGATGATGTTGAGGAGGGGGAAGAGGAGGAGCAGAAAAAGAATATGAGGAAGGAGAAAACTGATTTCGCATCTTGCAGTAGTAACTGCTTTTGCATGTATATATACAATACAGTTACATGAGATCGAACACTTAAATACACATTAATAAACACACATGCATTATTTGGCGCTAATTGAAGTTGAAGAAAGACGTAGAGATTAGAGAACACACTAGACAACATAACATTTTAAAGCTATATTTTCCTGCCTGTACCTTTCAATGTTTATGTTGTCAGTGCGTTCTATAATCCCTACTTCTTTCTTCTACCTCTATGAGCTCCAATAATCAACTTGCCCAAAGTAGCAGACGCCTTGAAGAGATTACATCTATGGCGAAGGTAGCCCTTTGCAAGTTGGAAAACATACTGACCAATAAAAGAATGTCATTTGCAACGAGAAAAAGAGTGTTGAAGTTCTAGATAGAACCTGTACTTTGTATGCATGTGAAGTGTGGACAATGAGCATACAAGATCAAAAACATCTAATGGCAGTGGACATGTCGATTCAGAGCAAAATGCAAAGAATATCATGAACACACAGAAAAACCAATGACCAAGTCCTACCCCCCAAAAAATGCATACCGTAAACACGATCTTTTGGCCACGTTATGAGAAGAAATAAAT
>JACEFZ010010174.1:0-12506 GCA_014155875.1 Cepaea nemoralis | reverse complement strand
TTCCCATTTTTTTCCCAAAAGATGCCTGTTTGTCCTAAACCATGCAGTTCTGTCAATAAAAACCTAATTTTGTTGTTCTTAATTTGTTTTGTTTAGTCTGTAGTTTGTTGTGTAAACTCATTGATCCTGTTACAGTCCAGCAGTGTAATCTTCAGTCTGGGGTGTACAACAGTACATCCCCCGCCCTAAGAACTCCTGGAATCTTCTGTTTTAATTCTACCCCTTTTCTTGTTAACAGAGGAGGATATACACAGTGCTCTTTCTCTATTTCTCCTTATTGTCCTTTTCTTCTCTGGCCCATTAAAAGTCAGTGTTGCGCTTCTTTATCTTTGAGCATTTAAGTATAGGAAATTACATCTTCCTGTCCTTGATATTCCACCTCCTATGACATATATATATATATATATATATATATATGTCTTCTTCTTCAGCATTCCGAGCCATTGAGGTTCGTTGCTGCAATTACAATCCGTCTCCATTCGTCTCTCTGGTTGACCTTCTCTTGTAAGTCGTTGATTCCAAGTGCTTGTAGGTTTGTATTATCTCTCCACCGCCTGCTTGGTCTACTTCGGGGTCTACGGTCATTTATTTCCTGAGCGTAAGCGAGTTTTGTTTCCCTATTATCTTCCATTCTTTAAATATGCCCCAGCCATTGTAGTCTATTAGCCTTCATGATACCAGTGATTAGCGGAGACTTAAACAGATCAAAAATGTCTTTGTTACTTCTTCTTTTCCACTCTCCACTTTGTGTATCCCTAATGGGTCCAAAGATGCGTCTTAAAACGTTGTTCTCAAAGGTTTGTAGCAATATATATATATATATATATATATATATATATATATATATATATATATATATATATATATATATATGTATATATATATATATATATATATATATATATATATATATATATATATATATATATATAATCAGCAGTGCTAAAAAGAAGCAAAATGAGAAAAAATCACGTGTCGAAAAGACAGACACACAGACACACATGCAAGAAGACAGGCACACAGATAGACACACATACAGACACATAGCAATACACACAGATAGACACATATACAGACACACTCACAAAGACACACATATACACGCAGACTCATTCACAGGCACACACAGAGGCATACATACCTACCTACCTACCTACCTACCTACCTACCTAAACACACACACACACACACACACACACACACATACATACATACATACGAACGTGCGTGCGTGCGTGCGTGCGTGCACGCTCGCTCATTCGCTCGCACGCACGCACGCACGCACGCACGCACGCACACACACACACACACACATACATACATACATACATACATACATACATACATACATACATACATACATACATACATACATACATACATACATGCAAGCCTATAAAGGGGAGTGGCCTTCGGCCCACGATTGCCATTGGAGCAAGCCTGGGCCCTAGCTCTAGCCAATGTAATCTATGGGACCACCCACATTCCTGTCTACGCACATGCCTTTGTTTCGTGATTGTAATTCTGTTATTGGTTATGTTGTTGTCCTTTCTATTACCTGGTTCCAGTCAGCCCATGGATGTGCGTGTCACGTGGGATACTTAGGGTACCTTATAGACTCAGCATGACGTGGCTGAGGTCTTGTTATCAGCTGAAGACCTCTCACTGTTGTTGTTGTCAGACAGCAGTTACCTTTACTGTGGGATCGTATGTTCCCATCCCTGTAAACATCACCTATCCATGATCTCTGGGGTGGGATCAATAGAGAGTCCATCCTTATTGTTCCCAATATTGTTCTTGTTGAGATTCTTTTATTGCCACGCTCTTATTGGTTTTTATGGGATAGGTTATTCAGCCATATGCGAGGCATAACCCATCATTGGTGGTGCTGAGTGTTATAAGTGATGTCGGGCAGCAGTGATCTTCACTGTATTATCGTAGGTTCTCATTCCTGCGGGCATTAATTATATATTAGCTCTGGGTTTCTATTTGTATTTGGACCACGAGATTCAGTCAATAAAGTTTCGTAGTTTATTGTTCTTAACTTGTTTAGTCTGTTTTATATAGTTCCTTGTTCAGTTAATTGTGTACATTCATTAGTTCTGGTAGAGTACATCTCTGCATTCCATTGTTTGGAATATACAATGTAGTATTGTTCTCTGCTAAAGATCACGAGTTTCTTCTGATCTATAAACTATACTTTTCAATGAGGCGGAATACAATAAGATGGTGATCTCTTCCTTCTTGTCATTCTTTTCTTAGTTAGTTAGTTAGTAAGTCGACAGATCATCCTCGTTGCACATCGGACCATTCAGTCCATAAGTGCTCGGATCCCCTCCTCAGCAAATCCCGCAGCGTGTAGCGGCTAACGACGCCAGTTCTGTGTTGGTTTATCAATCTTCTTTGGCTTCCTGCGTAGTGTTCTTGTTTGGCCACCCCTCTTTTAATTTGCTGCTCTCGCAGTCTGGCCATTGTTGTAGATTCACAGTCATCACTTGGTTCTTGCAAAAGTCTCACTTCTCGTAGAGCAGTCAGAATGTCAGCCTGGTCCATGGCGCGTCCGCCCTCAACAGTAGCCTCACCTGCGAGCTTGTCAGCCCGCTCATTTCCTTGTACTCCCGCATGCAATGGCACGAAGATGAAACTAATCTTTGCCAGCCGAGACCGCTTCAGAGGCAGCAACCATTCTCTTCGGATCGACCCCTCCTCTATCCTCTTGATCATGTTCATTGAGTCGCTAAGGAAACAAGCCCTAGTGAATGTCTGTGTCTCGAGCCATGTTATTGCTTTACTTACTGCCATGACTTCCATGGTCAGGCTACTTGTGGTTTCAGTGAAAGCACCAGAGTCCTCCTTCACAATTCTCCCTCCGGCCCGAGCTGTAAAGGCCCATGAGCTTCTCACATGTCGGACGACCGACCAATCTGTGTAGATGACCGCGTCACTGTCTAGCGAATTCTCGAAAATCAACGCTTGTACTTCAGCCTCAACAGCAGCCGGATTTTCTTGTCTGCATTTTCTATCTAGTTGGATGCAAACTGAAAAGGATGTGCAGAAGTCTGTTGGCACTTGCACCCACTCCTCGCCAGGTTCTAAGTCCTCAAGTGAATACACCTGTTGAAGAATGTCCTCGGCTTGACCCATCCACGACCGTCCTCTTTTTAACCTGCTGCCCTTCACCTTCCTAATTTCACTATGCAGTGGATGCTGTGTGTTTGCGTTAATTCTGAGGTAGGCACGTGCCCTGCAAACTAGCATTCTCTCTTCAATGGTTGGAAAATCAAGAAGGTAGCGCATCGCCCTGCATGCTGTATCTCTTGTACATCCAAGAATAATGCGCATAGCTTCATTCTGTATCCTTTCCATCCTTTCTATCTGCTTATGGCTGACAGTCAGGATTGCCATTGCATACTCCAAAACAGACATGACCAGCCCCTCGTACAGAAGACATAGATGGCGCTGCTCACAGTTTGCTGCCGCCATCACCCGCATCGCTGCCAAACCCCGCTTGGCCTTTGTTATCACCTGGTCTATGTGCACATTATAAGCAAGGCTTCGATCAAACCGTATCCCCAGGTTATTCTTTTCTTATCTGGCCCTAAAGCAGTCAGCGTTGCGCACATATCTACCTTTACAACACTGTAGGTTGGGTAATGGGTTGGATGAGTAATTCTCTCATTTACTTATTTCCTCTTCTTTTATCCCTTTTTCAACTGTTCTCTCTCTCTCTCTCTCTCTCTCTCTCTCTCTCTCTCTCTCTCTCTCTCTCTCTCACACACACACACACACACACAAACACACACACACATATATATATATATATATATATATATATATATATATATATATATATATATATATATATATGTGTGTGTGTGTGATATATATATATATATATATATATATATATATATATATATATATATATATATATATATATATATATATATTGTCACAGTGTGAACAGAGTTTAACAAGCCGGTGATCAAGTAAAAGTGGTTTATTCTTTCATTGATGACAAAGCGTTGATCTTCTCAAGGGTCTGCTGTTCACTCCTATCTAAGGCCGGATCTCAACTGCCCATACCAACCCAATACGTCACGATTGAGCATCTCTCCCCCTTTCAGTCTCAATGCTCAATCGTGCTGTATCTGTGTTTCCCACTAGATCCTAATAATACCCAATACTGTTACACCTCCCCATGTTAATTAAAGAATTTTCCTTATAAAGGAAAAATCTTTACTCCTAATCCCCATTACTCTATTCCCTCTTTTTCCTTACTTCTCCTAGTTCTTCTAATCTTTCCCTAAAACCAACTCTAACTTATACGAATATTCAATTTCTTTAACTTTTTCCCCATGCTATATAGTCAACCCCTTCTTCTTCGTTCTTGGCCCTTCAACCAACCATAACATATTTACATATCTTTAATTACATTTCAAATTCAACTTTATATAATACATCATAACATCATAACACGTCTTCTTAAATACTCCTTCTCCACTTCAATAAGCAATCCGCTTTCCACTTCAAACGCTGATACCAACTCCTTATTCTTATCACCAACACTACTAATTCCCCACTTTCAACTAACCTGAAATCACTTTCATACGATAGGAAGATAAAGAATCGGTGGCCACCGGTATTTAAAAGAAGCAGTAGAACTCTTCCACACAAAAACCACACTCAGCTACATCACACACCCCTTTTCCAAACCATACTCCTTTACCCTCCTATGTCATTTGAGACTTTATGTAATAAAGTCTAAAAACCACACTCAACTAAATCCCACACCTTTACCACTCATTATGGTAAACGTTTACGCTGCTATCTACAGCTTCAAATACCAATCACCAAAAATTATTCTTCACTTCTAAGTGTCTATATATTACAGACACTACTTTACCTCAACCTCACATTTTACTGTTAACCACAGAACACATTTCGAGGACACAATTAAAAAAGGTCTGTTATCCCTTAAGACCTCCTCCAACATACCTCCTCTCATAACCGCATAGCTAATCTTCCCTTATACCTCAGTTATAATGACCATTTCTTATGGGCATATCTACTAAAACCTCCAGTTATGCCGTTATCAACAGCAAGCTAGTAACTTTGCAACCTCCCCTTAAATGTCTATTTATTTACAGACACCAGTAACTTCGGAATGTCAATCAACAAACACAACATCGTAATCTGACCACTATATACATTCCTCTAGCAACCCACTTATTATTCTATCTCAGAAGCTTAATACTCCCAAAGGGATAAACACTTACATCCTGCCCAGGCCATGTAACCCAATGCCTCTCTAAAATCTTCCAATTCATAATTCAAGCCGTAAGCCCCAGCAGCAAAAATAACCACTCATGTCTGTGACTGCTTGCAATCAACTTTATCTCAGTCCCTTTATTACGGACCCACAAACACCCCATGTCACTATGTCTCCCCAATGTTCATTTCTCATTTACACCCTAACACCCCTTTATTATTGTACTGTTATCCACAGTGTTTAGTCAAACATGGATCCAATTCATGTTTACTCTTTGTCTGGGGTAATTTTCTTATTCTTCTATAACCCCGCAATCTCGTGTATATCATGGTTCTTCTGAACCCCCGGAAACTATGTTCAAAACTTTTCTCAGCTTTACCCCACTGAATCACTGAATATATTCATTAATCTTTTCTTCTCCTATGTGGTTTCTAATCCCATATATTTCTAATTAATGCTTACTTTAGTGTATCTCTAAACTTTCCCATAACCATCCCCGGTATATGTTTCTTCTTCTTCATAAGCCCATCAACCTCACTATGCTGATTATCCCTAGCAATATACACCCATGAAGTTATTCTTCACAAAGAGAATGTGTCTCTCTATTAGCTCACAGTAGTTTATTACTACTTTCTGAACGAAGGGTCCTAATTAAAGCTCCCTGTATTGTCTTTATTCTAGACAAAACTATGTAAACCTAATTGTCTTTATTCTAGACAAAACTATGTAAACCAACCATATTACTACTTTCTGAACGAAGTGTCCTAATTAAAGCCCCCTGTATTGTCTTTATTCTAGACAAAACTATGTAAACTTAATTACTTACTATTTAACATACAAAACAGCGAAATCAAATCACAACAGGATATCAAACCCCCCCAAATTTTTTTAACAATCATTTATGTTTCCCCTCAACTCAACTAAAGGTATGATGATGATGGTGATGATGATGGTGATGATGATATAACATACATCCTATTCTATTTTTACCTAATACTACTGGTCTCTTTTACGGACCAGTAGTTTACACATGAAAGTCTAAGGACACAATAACCCTATTCTAAAATAATTAATCAAACAACAACAATCATTTTTCAAGATCAAATCAAGAAAACAAACTTATACATGAGGCAATAAAACAATTGTCTTCTCGCTAAAGAGAAGGTTTTCAAAAGAAACATAACTCTCTTAAAATTACCACGTACAGTGGCCCCTTAACATTGGCTTCCTATATGAGCTATTCATTCTACTATTTCTATAAGCTTAAAAACAAAACATCTCCAAATATGTATATCTGTTAACTACAGACCATCATAACGCGGAACAATACTTGTTCCCCTTAACCAAAATTACCACTCAACAACTGACCGTTCCTTTTTCTGGAAGTCAAACATTGATTATCTCCCCTCACAATTTTCTATCTTTTTCCAGCCTAACTCCTAATACATCATCACATCTAAAATATCCTCTTAATCCAGCACTGTAAACTACAGGTCGACACATTTATTCTATTATGTGGGGATTATTCCAATGTCATCTCAATGTATCAGCCGTCAATAGAAACTGTACCTGTGGCTCTATACACCAATTGTTTCCCTTGGCTTTGTACCAAACTTCTTAATCACTACTGTTAACTACAGTATCTTCACTCTCCTACGTCCAACAAAACTTTGTCTATTTACTACAGACCTCACACCAATATATCTACTTCCTGTCCTGATAACTAATTCAACTTTTAAGTTTCTCGTCTATCCTTTTCACATCGTGACGACAGTCAAACCAGTCACACTTACCGGAACACCTTTTCTAATATTCATTTACCTCAATCTTGTTTACCTTCGTATCTTTCAGAACAGCAACTCACGCCAGTTATAACTGACAACGGACCTCATTTTTCTCGTTCCTGTTAAGAATACTAAAGATGTTTTGTGAACTGTCAGTCAGAATATTAACTCTCTTTCCGTCAACCTGTCATACGACTTCCATAATTTCCTTCCAAGATCACACATTCCAAACAAAAGACATCACACTTTAGCACAAACAAAACAGAGGCGACGACTATAGCTAAAGAAGAACAAACAACAACAATTCCGCTAAACGAAACGAAACAATTGATATTGACAACAGGTGTAACAAGGCTATTCAATTCTCTGGACTTATCAACCACTCTTCGCATATTTACTCGGACAGTGATATTCAACTTCGCTTTCATCTCACTAGTACTCTCGCATCACGACAACCTAACGTGTCTACACTATTACTTCAAAACCGAACCATTTAGACGCCAATTCAACATTCCAGCAATCATTCACCAGAATCTACACGTATTTATCTCCTCTACACACATTGACATAAAACATATCAACGCCACTCTTACATTTTATCTATGTACTTTCACTTAGGGGACGTCATCACACCTCTCTCCTACTTCCTTCCTTACGACGAACAACTGTTCGACTATAGTTATACTCACATACGAACACCGCACAACTAGACGAATTTTTCCAGAGGACTCTCTCAATTCACTGCTTTCTTATATCTCTACTTCTATACGAAGGTCAGACCCTATACATGACAATCTCGCAAGTTATAGTGTTTTCACAGCACTATCTACTATCTCTTCAAAACAAACCTCATTCCAACAGATCCCTAATTTCGTAACTATCATTCTATACTACTCCACACACAACTTCCTTAGACTTAATTTCTCCGCAAGTACGACGTAACTCGTACTTTTCAAGCATCCACTTCTACAGTCTATTACTTTTATTCTCACGTTCAACTGGCTATTTTACACACAGGATACTCAGTACCTCCTCAACCTATATCTCCTCACCAGACCGTCTCAGTTCATCTGTCAACAATACTATTCTTTCTTCCCACAACATCAAACAAAACTATCTCGGACATCACGTCATAGCTCTGAGTCAAACTATTTCTAATACGAACATTCACCCTCTACTAACTCTATGCTGTATCTACTCTATTTTAGTCATATAGTGTGTCCAAGTTGAACACTTCACTGTCTCTCAATACATTAACCCGTCTTTCACTTATAATGTCATCTTCACTATCTGTTGTCAAGTTACTAAAGTACTCAGGTCTTAAGGTCCTAAGGTCTTCTATTTTACTTAAGTTACTTTCTGTCGTTGAATAAATTCCCGCTAACTGTCTACCACTATTCTTTTTCTTAAATGAGTTCTTTCTATTTCCTTTATTTGCGTCAGTCTGTTCACTGTTTCCTGTATATCTTACGTAACGTTTATACCTTCCCATCTCGTCTTCAGATGACACACTAATAATAGTCCCTTCATCAGACTCATTATAATTTACTGCAAACACGTCGGCCCTATTCCCATAGTCATCTTTAAAACGTCTGGCTTTCTTTCTCTTTCTCTGTCTTCGTCCCTTAACTTTCCCTACATAGTCACTAACTAAAACTCTGTCTGTCTGTCCACCAGTCACTATTCCGTATGAGGGAACAACACTCCTCAATTCAGGATCTGCCCGTAGTGTAACACTCTCATTCTCCGAATCCTCAGTAATTATATCTGTTTCAGCATCACTATCATATTCGGCTGTAGGAATATCTTCTCCGTAACTTGAACTCTGACAGCTAATATTCCTACACCATTTGGGAATTAGTTTCCCGTCTATAGCTGAGGAATTTGACATGGTAGTACCCCTATTAACTATCATACTTTCTTCAATACTCTTCTTCTTTCTTTCGTCCTTGGTTTTCATCTGTCTATCTCTCTTAACTTCAACCTTGTCTCTCTTAGTCAAATGTGTTGATTTTACCTGAGTTTCTATTAAGTCAGTTTGACTTCCCTTTGTTATTTTGCTGGCTGGTTGTACCTGGACCTTTTTCTCTACTGTATCTACCTGAGTCTGTGTACTACTTTCTATCTTATTACCTGTCTGCGTCTGTGTCTCTCTATTTCTTTTCTTTACTAATACTGTCGTCTTCTTTTCCTGTCTACTAGTCACATTCGCAACCACTATAGGACTAGTTTGTATTTTATTTACAGGTTCAACTCTGTCTCTTACACCTGAGTTTAGATATTGTCTTTGTCTTTTTTCAAACCATTCGTCACGTTTTTTTCTAGCGCTTACAGTATAGGATGGCCAACTCCTATAACAGTCTTTCTCATGCCCATTTCTGTATCTCTGATCATTATACCAGCTCCTAACCCTAGTCATCTTTGGATTTTCATAAATGCTTCTATACTGCCCTCTATTTTCATTAACTAGTGGCTGTCCTTGGTTATTCTTGTTGTTCCTTTTTATCTCATTACCTCCTCTTACATTACTCTGTAACCAGTGTACAAAACATTCTACCTCGCTGACTGCCTCCTTTAACTCTCCTAACCATGCGGTCACGCGTCCTAAGTCTCTGCTCAGGTACATTTTTACTCTTTATGCTATCTCAGCCGAAATAATTCTCAACTGTGTCGTGATGAATCTGCTCTGTTGAAATACTCCTAAACAGAGCTAAACCTGTGCCAAGGTGTCCTGTTCCGCCATGCTGAAAAAATACTAAAACAAAGCAAAGAAAGAACTACACAATTTCAATTTTCTAACTTAAGGAAGACGACCTATTGTTTTGGAAAACAATTAATTCAAGTAATTCATATTTATCTATTCAACCTGAAACAATCCTTCTACTTTTTCTTCTGTATATTCTTGGACTCAGCCGAATTTATGCCTGTTTCTCCACTGTGCTGTGATGGAACTGTTATACTGAAATATTTTCTATATACCAAATCAATTTCACGGTCGTACTTATCTAAACCAACTATATAATTCACACAAGAGAAGTGTTCAATTAGTCAATTGTATCTATGCTCGTTATCGGTCAGAATACGCCAGGAGTTTTGTTCTGCCATTCTGAAATATTCTAAAATAGAGCACAAAACACAATTTCAATTTCCTAATTTTTAAAGAGCACAATTCCCTTATTTTATAAAATTGTTCAGTTAATTACTATGTTTATATAATACAGAATTTTACCCTGAATCTGTTTCGTTGTTCAAGGAATCACTTTCTTCGACTCGCCGTCATATTCGAACACCCGGAGCCTGCATCAGCTGTCCATCAGTTGCGGAATTCAGGTAGCTGAGTTTAGGTAGCGGAGTTTAGGTAGCGGAGTTTAGGTAGCCTGTCTCTTCCTCTCAGGTCACTTCTCATGGGCTGCCAGAAAATCTTCAACCCCTGGTTGGGTCCCGACCAGCTTGTTAGTCTTTGTCTTCACCCCGGGTGGGGTACATCATCGATGTCTTGATAGGGTCTTAGTAATAACGAGGCCCCAAAAAATTATCAGGATCAGCCGAGGTCCAGTGATTATTGACTGTTTCAAGAACTTATGGCCTGATCAACGAATTAACGAAGACTTTTTCATGCTGTCCTGAAAATTCATGATTAGCTCCTTAACTTTGAGCCTGGAAGAGTTTTTTGACTTTTTTTTTCTTTTCTGAGCTACAATGTTCAACTTGAATTGCTGATTTGCCCAAACTCTCAGGATAGGATCACTCCTGGTCAATTAGAACGATGTAAGGCAGCGGCTTTGATGGCTCTTGAAACGTAAAAATTCAGGCACCGTTCATGTTAAGCCTGTTGCTAACAATCAAACTGCAGAACGACGACGGCCATAACAAACCTCCTGCACTGCGAACTCTGCAAAATGGCTGGTATAACAAGCTTCCTGTCGCTACTTTTACTGTTATCTGAAGTCTTAAAAAAGACTTACAAAGGACCACTCCTGGGCGAGCTTTTGGCCTCTGTATTCAGATATAACTACCATTTACAAATTTGTGGCCATCTTTTGGTGCGCCTGTTATCAGGTTCAGTAATTGTTCTCTAACGTGCCGCTAGTATTTTTATTGTTTAGTTCTTGAACTTCTCCGCGATGTTATTCGTCCTGACTTCGCATTGTTTTTCTCATGTGACTATCTTCAGATTCGTATCCTGGTCACATGCTCCATAAACGATCCTGTCACAGTGTGAACAGAGTTTAACAAGCCGGTGATCAAGTAAAAGTGGTTTATTCTTTCATTGATGACAAAGCGTTGATCTTCTCAAGGGTCTGCTGTTCACTCCTATCTAAGGCCGGATCTCAACTGCCCATACCAACCCAATACGTCACGATTGAGCATCTCTCCCCCTTTCAGTCTCAATGCTCAATCGTGCTGTATCTGTGTTTCCCACTAGATCCTAATAATACCCAATACTGTTACAATATATATATATATATATATATATATATATATATATATATATATATATATATATATATATTCACACACCTAGATGCACACATGACGAAGATATTCGGATAATAAAGAACACTAGTTGGCAGCAACATATCTCAAAAGAGTCATATAATGGATACTGTTTTGTAGAGATTTGAACAAGAGGACGGCTTGTATCTGCAGCAAAGTACCTTAATGGCTCGGAATCTCGGAATGCAGAAGAAGAAGAAGGAGGCGGAGGAGGATGAGGAGGAGGAGGAGGAGGAGGAGGAGGAGAAGAAGAAGAAGAAGAAGAAGAAGAAGAAGAAGAAGAAGAAGAAGAAGAAGAAGAAGAAGAAGAAGAAGAAGAAGAAGAAGAAGAAACGTTATGACAAAATAGTCGTTAGGAATATTGAAAACACACTCGTCAATAAAATTATGAATTAACTCTTATTATAAACATGAGAGGTGGCATTGGAATTGTGACTTGTTATGAAAATGCAAAATACAAAAAAAAAAAAATATATCACGCGCGATCAGAAAATGAGTGAGATAGGCCTTCAAGAGTCAGATGAAAATCGTAAACATGTTAGAGACATCAGACGTTGACAATTACAATTACTGTAGCATGTTGTGATGAAAAATAAATGTGAAAACTTAGCGACTAACATGAAGGGCAGAAAGCCAAGGAAATGTAAAGAGATAAATATCTGGATGGCTTGGATTCAGCATATAGTCGGGACAAGGTTTGAAGATTGAGCACAACCCACCACTGGCAACGCTGATCGTATTCCGGTAAGAACCTTGGGTCTTGTCCACGCCAGACTGGAAGAACCAGACTCGAATTTCGCTCTTGTTTGAGCTAGTCAGTAGTGCATATCCCTGACTGGACTGGGGTCGAACTCCGGATCACTGGCGTGCGCAACCACTATACCAAGCGACCCACGCTAGACGCGGCCAAATTATCACACTAGAATACCACAACGTCACGGTATTTTGTAGCC
>JACEFZ010010173.1:0-13073 GCA_014155875.1 Cepaea nemoralis | reverse complement strand
TACTACTAACTGCTGCTGCTGCTGCTGCTACTACTACTATATATATACTCTCTCTCTTCTATCTCCCCCTCTCTATCTGTCGTCTCTCTCTGTCTGTCTCTCTCTCCCCCCCCCTCTCTCTCTCTCTCTCTCTCTCTCTCTCCTTCCTCATCTCCCCCCTTTTCTCCCCCCCCCCCTCTCTCTCTCTCTCTTCTCATCTCTCCCTTCTATCTGTCTGTCTTCTCTTTTCTGTCTGCTCTCTCTCTTTCCCTCCCTCTCTCTCTCTCTCCTCTCTTTCTCTCTCCTCTCTTCTCTCCCCTCCCCCTCTCTTTCTCGGGGGATCGGGAAAAAGATTTTACTTTAAAAAATGGGATGCTTTTTGCGATTTTTTAATATAGAAAAAGTTGCAGGTACATTCCAGAGTGTACCATTTTCAGAAAGCAGAAGTGAGCGAGAATACTTAGAGTTGAAAGAAATTTCTACTGGAAGATGTTATTAAGCATGAGAGCAAATGATTACTCTACCACAGGGGTGGGCAAACTACGGCCCGCGGGCCGCATGCGGCCCGCCAAGTGATTTTATGCGGCCCGCGAGGGCATTTAGAAATAAAAATTTTTAATTCGTTTTTAAGTTATTTTGTTGAATTTTACAGAATTTCATGTACGTTATGATGAGTGTCAATAACCAACGTAAGATTGAAGATGAATGCCGTGTTTTTAATGATGAATAGACAACTAAGTACTGTTTTATAAAAGTTGGTAGCAAATCAGTTTGCTTGTTGTGTCGTGAGTCAGTGGCTGTCTTCATGGAGTACAATGTAAAAAGACATTATCAAACAAAACATTCCGATTTCGGATACAATTTAACGACTGAAGAGAAAGAAAGGAAATGTCTTGAGTTGGTGAAAAATTTGGATAAACGGTAAACTGTTTTCACTAAACAGTCTTCAAATTCAAGATGTCGCAACTGAAGCTAGTCTTGTGCTGTCACACAGAATTGTAAAACAGAACAAGCCATTTTCTGATGGCGATTTCATCAAGGAATGTTTGTTAGATGCAGCAAACAGTATGTGTCCAGAACAAAACAAAACAGATTTGACAACATTACTTTATCAAGGAGAACTGTGGTCAGACGTGTTGACAAGATCAGTGACAATTTGATGCATAAACTTCAAGATGCAAGTAAACAATTCTTGTGGTACTCTCTTGCATTGGATGAGAGTACCGATGTACATGGTACTGCCCAATTATTGATATGTATACGTGGAATAAACACTTCTTTCAAACTCACTGAAAGTTACTGAGTGTTGTGTCACTCAAAGACACAACCACAGGCCATGATATATTCAATGCTGTTACTAACTGTATTGAAAGAACTGGGTTGGTTTGGAACAAGATGGCAAGTGGTTACAACTGTCAAAGCTCGTGCTTTGACTGGAAAAAATGTAGGTCTGGTAAAGTTGATTAGTGATAAGATTAAAGCAGAATATCTAGACCACACATTATTACCATTTCACAGTGTGATTCATCAAGAAAGTCTGTGTAAAACTGTTTTGAATGTCAAGCATGTTATCCTCATCAGATCAAGAGGACTTAATCACAGACAGTTCAAGTCATTACTTGTCGATTTGGAAACTGAACATTCCGATGTCCTGAACCACATCAATGTTCGATGGCTGAGTCTCGGCAAGGTGTTGAGGCGAGTGTGGGAACTCAGAGAAGAAATAGTGATGTTCCTAGAGATGAAGGGCATTGAATGTGACTTTAATACTAACATTGTCAATAAAGAGTGGCAGTTAGACTTTATGTTTGCCATTGAAATTATGGAAAAGTTAAATGAACTGAATGTCAAACTTCAGGGCAATGGTGTGTTTGCACATGAATTGTCTCGGCAAGGTGTTGAGGCGAGTGTGGGAACTCAGAGAAGAAATAGTGATGTTCCTAGAGATGAAGGGCATTGAATGTGACTTTAATCTAACATTGTCAATAAAGAGTGGCAGTTAGACTTTATGTTTGCCATTGAAATTATGGAAAAGTTAAATGAACTTGAATGTCAAACTTCAGGGCATGGTGTGTTTGCACATGAATTGTATGTATATGTAAAATCATTTCAGGCAAAACTCTCACTGTTCTCCAGACAAGCAAGTGAAAAAAGATTTTGTCACTTCCCTTTGCTGAAAACAAGAAACCATTTCTGGGTGAAATGACTGAAAAATACAAAGCCCAATTAGATGCATTGATTGAAGAATTGGATGGAGATTCCAAGATTTCAAGACATTAGAGCCATAGTTCAATATTCTCAGTTCATCTTTTAGTGCAGAAGCTGATACAGCCACAGAGGACATACTGCTTGACTTACAAGCAGATCATGACCTGAAAGAGAAATTCAAGACAGATGGTTTGCTGGATTTCTATGGATCTTTATCACAAGAATCATTTCCCAACTTGAAAAACTTTGAAGCTAAACTTTATCATTATTTGGATCAACATACATTTGCGAACAAGCATTCTCCTTGCTTGAAGATCAACAAATCTAAGAATAGGTCTTTATTGTCGGACTGCAACTTGCATGCTGTCATGCGAATTTCAACAAGTAAACTTGCTCCGCCGGCCTCTCAGGCTGAGGGGCTACAACACTTTCTCTCTGTAATCCCGTTTATCACGCAGAGTCTCGTAGCGGAGCGAGAGCTGAGGCGGTTCGACCCCCGCTCGTGACTTGCGGGATACTGAGCCGGCCGCTCAGAAAGCAATGGCAAACTACTGAGCGTAATCTTGCCAAGAGATCAACAGACAGGTGAAAGATGCTGCTGTTGACAGCGATGTCCTGTAAAAGGATATGCGAATTTAAAAAAAAAAAAAACTTGCTCCAGATTTCAAGAATATTGTCAAAAATTGCAAGCAGTTACATACATCTCATTAGAAATCAACAACTGTAAGTGACAATGTAGTCGCTGTGTGTCTAAATTAAAGCCATTGATAGAGTAAATAAAGAATATTTGTTATAATAACAAGTTGTAAAATTGTGTTAACAAATTAGTAAAAGTTATTGTTCATATTGTCAAATATAATGTATAATTGTATAAGTAAAATAAATTGCAATAATTAGTTATTTATACTGCTTATAATCCTATAAATAATTAATAATTACTTATTGTGATAAGGTTGCTGTCAACAAAATGGATATATATATATATATATATATATATATATATATATATATATATATTATATATATATATATATATATATATATATATATATAATATATATATATATGCGGCCCGCCAATAGCTTTACATTTGTCAATGCGGCCCCTCCGCACGAAAAGTTTGCCCACCCCTGCTCTAACCACCATCATAAACAACATATGTGTAGGTAATTACACCATGTGCAATGAATGTAATATATTATCCTCATATACATCAGCTGTATATGAATGTATATGTTGTATTAGCAAAAATACAAACACACCACACTTTGTAAATACGCACTGTTTGTACACTATAAACGTTTAAACCCCCCTCACACCCCCGCCCCCCCCCCCCCTCCCCCCCCCCATCCCCCCCCCCCCCCCCCCCCCCCCCCCCCCCCCCCCACCCCCCCCCCCCCCCAAAAAAAATAATAATAATAATAATAATAAATAAAGAAGAAACGAAATAGAACCAACTCATTGGACAGATGGCACCAATTCTAAAGAACAAACATGCATCAATAATTACTAAGAAAGCACTTTACAACACAATCTTCTTACCAACTCTATGTTACCAATGCCAAACCTGGACAATGGCAGAAAAAGAGAAAAGAAAAATCACAACAACAGAAATGAAATTCCTGAGAAGAATACTCAATGTATCAAGAAGAAAAACGTGATGATGGTGAGAATCAGCAGTGGTTCGAATCGCATCGGTAATTTACGGGGTATGTGAGCCGGCCGCTCAGAAAGCAATGGCAAACTACTGAGCGTAATTTTGCCAAGAAATCAACATACAGCTGAAAGATGCTGGTGTTGATAGCGATGTCCTGTAAAGGATATGAAAAAAAAAAAGAAGATTTTATTAGAAGGTACTCTCCCGCTCTTTATACTTCACCTCCACACCGCAAGGTACAATAGGAACATGATGAGATGAGATGAGATATATATATATATATATATATATATATTATATATATATTATATATATATATATATATATATATATATATATATATATATATATGTGTGTGTGAGATTGTGTGTGAGTGTTGAGATTGTGTGTGTGTGTGAGTATGTGTGTGTGTGTGAGAGAGAGGTGGGGGGGGGGGGGAGAGAGAGAGAGAGAGAGAGAGAGAGAGAGAGAGAGAGAGAGAGAGGTGGATGGGAAAGAGGAATGTGCCAAGGGATGTAACCCACTCTTTTATAAATACTTTGTTCTTTACGTGGAGTTACCTCCAATTTACAACAGCAACTAGTAATAATGAACCGCGCCATTTATTTATCTGTCAATGTATGACATATGTAACTGAGCCTGGAATGATTTGAACCATGAACCTATGTGGCCAGCATCAGCGCACACCTGTCTGCACTGTGGAATGTCCTGACAAGAGAGAGCTGAACAATCAGAGAACAACTTGATGTACCTGTCGAAAACCACCAAATGGAAAGAATCATTAAATTAATCAGAAAGCTACCAACACCCACGCAAGATGATTACCATTTCATGGGCAGGCTAGAACAAGTCATTATTCTACACCCCTGAACAGAACACAATAGATTACGCAACCACATGTATACAAAATTCAAGATTGGTGAAACAGCCATGTGCACATGTGGATTGGCGTCGCAGACAGCAGAGCACATACTTCAAGACTGCCCAAAATATAACATATCTAGATTAACCTTCTGGCCTTGAGAAACAACAGCTGAAGATACATTCTATTGACCACTGAGTGAACTAAGAAAGACATTACAATTAATGCACGAGATAACATTGCAATTCTAGACACATTTTAAGCGAACGAAAGAAGTACAAAATAACCTACAACAAGCAAGCAGTGTAAAAGAGGTGGAATGTTGTATTTCTCTTCCGAAACAGTGCCGGCAGACGGCCACAGTATTAACGGTTAGCGCGGACAGGAAACACTTTATAAGCACTTCAATTAGTGGCGGTTGTTGTCAACGCCTTCCATAAGATAATATTATCATTCAGAGTTACGTCCCCCGTCCACATGGCTGCCCAAGGGAGATCACGTGTCCATGCTAACAAAAGAGAAACGACTATATTCAACAGGCGAGTGATTATTGTTGGCAATCGTCATGTCTGAGGACTTGAGAAACACGGGAGAACACACGAGTGTCGCGTTGTTTTGATGTTTTGTAGTTGAAGTAGATTAGAGATTCGCAACAATATATGTTATACAAGGGACGTGCCTTATGTGAGGGAGTAGGAGCTGAGCAGAGGGATGGATGTTGTACATGGGACATGACACTGGGGAAAGTAGAAGATTAGCGGAGAGGTGGTTGCTGTAATGGGCACGTGGCGATGAGGAAGTAGGTGGTTGGCGAAGCGAAGAATATTGTTTATGGAGTACTAGCTGACCCGGCCCGGCTTCGCCCAGCCACTGGCGGGGATCTGTCTGTCTGTCTATCTGTGTGCCTGCCTGCCTGCCTGCCTGCCTGCCTGCCTGTCTGTCTGTCTGTCTGTCGCCCTTCGCTGCTCTATGCCGATGATTGGCAGGTTAATTTGATGATTGGTGTACGAACTAGGGCACGCTCGGTATCTTGGTATGCTGAGATGTTGTGAGTTCTTAAGGTGATGATGACTCCGTTGATCCATCTTGTTCGTGGTCTTCCTCTGCCTCTTGATGTCTCCATGTTCATGTTGTATGTGCTTGCTGCTGGTGACATTGGGGTCATTCTCACTAGGTGGCCGAACCAGTTACATATTTGTTTATCAATGAATTTAACAACTGGTGTTGCTCCAACTGTTTTGTACAGAGTGTATTTTTAATGACTGTGTAGTATTTGAAAATATTGTCGTTTCAAGTTTTGTATTTACCTATTATGTTGCATGAACTCCACAGTAGGTAAATAGAAAACTTGGACCGGCAATATTTTCAAAAACTGCACACTCATTAAAAATACTACCTTTAGATCGCCCTTGGTTCTTATATGGTCCTGTATTCGCGGCATCTTTCAAGCATCTCATTTCACAAGTGGTAAAATGGTATGTTTTTTTCTCCCCGCATATCCTTTATAGGACATCGCTGTCACCATCAGCATCTTTCAGCTGATTGTTGGTTTCTTGGCAAGATTACGCTCAGTAGTTTACCATTGCTTTCTGAGCGACCGGCTCACATACCCCGTAATTTACCGAGGCGGAGAGAATCGATACCAATTCTCGCGCACGTCACGTCACGTTACGAGAGTATACGAGATTACGGAAGAAAGTCGTGTAACCCCTAGACCAGAGAGACCGGCAAAATGGTATGACTTTTTCGCTCATTACGTGCGCGAGAATTGGTACTGGTTCTCTCTGCGTCGGTAAATTATGGGGTATGTGAGCCGGTCGCTCACATCAAAAATACGGGACTCAGGGGAGGCACTAAAAAGATTCCAGGGATTCAAGAGGTTAACGCTTGGGAAGGGTGTTGGCCTGTGCCATGAGTCAGATTACTTAAGACCTGGGTAACAGCAACATAGATTGTTGGAACATTAATAGTGATAAATAATCACGGAGTGTGATAAGGAAAAGACACCGGTAACGGGCTAAAGATAGTGGCCAATAGAATTGCGAGGAGGAGGGCACGTGATGTGGTCGGAACACAGTGCGCGGACATTGGAGAAGGTAGTTGGTCCGGGAAACACAGGGAGGTTGACATCGTGAAGATGGCCAAGACCAGCTGTATCAGATGAAGATGGAGAGTGTTCAAAGGTGAAGAGGAAAGCCTACGAGTAAGGCGGCATGGACAGCGTTAGAGTGTTGTAGAATCTGTGTTACCGCGAGAGCGACGACCGGTATACATCAGGCTTGTAAACACACGGCAGTGCAGAAAACTGGGGGAGCCGTGTCGCTCGCTGAATTGAGGGCCCGGTAATGACGCAGTATAAACTTTAAGTTGATGCACTGTTCTAATGTATTATGAATTAATGGTATTGTGAATAAAGTTAGTTATTCGTTCGGTCGGCTTGTGGAACTGCTATTCTTTGTGTCATTGGACGTGTTTATTCTTAAGTTGCCAAGGTGCATACAACATAACCCCTAGTAACACTTTGGCAATCATGGGGGCCGTCACGGAGACTGAATCCAGGGAATGAAGGACGATACGAAAGTGAGCGATTCTCACGGAGAAAGTAAGCAGCTTGGAAAGTTCTAGTAACAGATTGAAGTTAAGGACAAATATTAGAACACGACTAGTGGAAAGCCGGCAACAGAATAGAAGCTTACGAAGTATGAATCATGGCTAGTGGTAGAGCATTGCACGGTTGAACATAGCAACACGATTTGCAAGAAATTGACTCTCAGTGATCGATAATCAGCTACTCAGGAAAGTGATCGCTAGCATCAAATAACACTGAAAGGTGAAGTGTGAAATGTGATTAAAACCAAAGAATATGAGTAGTCAAATAGGAAGCAGTGATTAATATCAAATAACATTGCATGTGGATATAGGGAATAGATGGGCCGCTGTGATTCACGTGATGTTATGAGAGATGGCAAAGTGCATACTAGTATTGAACAATATTGGATGTAAAGGTGAACAATACGAAGACAACGATATTAAAGTACTCAATAAGGGGGTGTTTAACGACGGAGAACATTTTGTGAATACTGCAGACGTTATCTGGTCGCTTTAAGAACAGTGCTGATAGTGAAAATAGACAGTGGTCATGAAAGTGAACACTTCTCACAAGGAGTATCAGCAAACAAGCATGGCTATCAACCACAGCAGTGGTTGTTTAATTGTGCAGGGTGCCTATAAAGCGCAATAGTTCAAGTTCTCCAAAAGTTCAAAATAAGGGCGCGCAGCCACATACACTACAGGTGCTCTAGGCATTATAGTGCTTTCAAGAACTAATCGCGGTATAAACATTGAGTATTCGTTCCAGATTTATCCACATGACTATGCAGCGGGATCATAGGGCTATCTACACCACGTTTGGGGACCCACCAGTTCACCTGACGACCCAGTCGATCAAGTCCATACCAGTTGAACCGAGTTAGAGCCAGGCAGATCCTAACCAAGTCCTGAAACAGGCGGAGCTGCAGACGAGCAGTTGGACCAAGTCACCAGGGACACCGGCGCTAGAGATACAAGGGCAAGTTTTCTTATTGATTACTGTGTATATTCTGCTTAGTGGTCCAGGGTCATTGGATACATTTCATGACTATATATATTTGTACCATCATTATTAGGGCTGCTCACTCCACAGGTATTCATTTAGTTAAACGGTTGATAAGTGCCGTTGGTTGTCCAGCAAAGGTATTATTGGTTTGAACAGTGGTACAGCAGGGTCAACACTTTGTTGATGTTATCATAACAAGACAGGCAGCAACACTTGAATGGTCTGCGTGTACAGATAGTAATAGGTATACCACGCAGTAGTGACATCATATAACCATGCCTACATGGTCGGACTTCATAGATTTAGGTGTGAGGTGTGGGTTGACAGTGACAGAGCTCAAGACAGATACCAGCCAGAACCAACCAATGGAGTAATAGTTAGTAACATTCACTATCATTCAATAAACAAAACTCATAATACACATAGATAGAGATAAATATCATTTTAATGGCTGTAATTACATACATAGACATCAGTACATTCTTATGATCATGATCATCATGCCATGTATATTTGTAATCAATATGCATGTAATGGTAATAGTAATTGTAACAATATTGATTGTACTATTACCTGATTGTAACACAACGTATAAAATGAATGTCGGTAGAAACTGATAAATGATCGCAAAGGGAAAAAAGAAGAATCGACATCTACTAGAGCAGGAAGGTTGACAGTGGGTCTAAAACCACGATACATCACAGATGACACCCATAACATAAAAGGAAAAGAAGAAGAAGGTAAATGAGACATTACTACCATTAATACATGTTGTCACAAAGACGATAATGATGGGCGAGTGAAAGTTTGAACAGTGCTTGCAATATTACATGTGAGTCCAATTGTATATATTATTCAGGTTTTGTGACAATATTGTATATCGGAGAGACAAACATGTACAATAGGTAGGAGAAATTTAGCTGATGGTGGTAACATATACATAACATAAGAATAGGTTGAGTGACAGTGAAGTGAGAGAAAGGGGACGAGAAGACTGAGAGTAGGAATTTGTGCGAATGAGAATCAATTTGAACACAACTGGGATACTTGCACACCGGTATACAGGAAGCGTACAGGCATAGACGGAACATTTGAGGTTCGAGTATGCGTGTTGTAAGACAGAGTACAGAATAAAAAATTAAACACTATAAAAAAGAGAGAGAGAAAATTGTGATGAATGGATGAAAGAGAGAGAGAGAACAGAGTACAAGTACAGGTGAAAGAAAGAATACAAGGATAGTGGAGTAGGATTATTAGCAGTACCAATGATAATAGTACCAAGTGGTAGTACTTTGTACATATAATATGTTAACATGTAGTACTTTGGCATGGTAGTAGATGTATATCAAAGTATATAAGGGTCATGGTATTAGGAACACGACAAGGAAAAAGTTAGTAGCAAGAACACCAGGGATAAACAGAAGGCAAATAAAGGGAAGAGATAGCCACAGAGCACAAGTAACTAATGGCAGCCAACCACGCACACACGTTGACAAGACATATACAAGAGTCATAGGTACTCGCACCAAAGAGATCCACAGTCGTAGCATAGACTACTCAGGAGCAAAATAGAGCTTAAACAAAATATGGGTGAAATTGATATGTCTGCAATACACACGTTCCTGCACCCAGGGCTTAAGGGCTGGGGAGGGTGTCAGTTGCTTGTACCGAGGTATAAATGAGGAACCTTATGGGAATGTCCGGGGTGGGACATTGGGACTCATAGTAGGTTGGTCCTCAACTTGCCGAAAACAAAGGGGGTTGAGGCCACACGAGGTCTATTTGGGAATAGACGGATATTCGTGTCCGACATTATAATTTGTGTGAAGGTATGGCAGAATATCAACGTAACACAGAGGGAAGTTAAAGGGAACTGAGAAGCAAGCTCAAAGGCATGAGGCAGTAGACAGATATGTGCGACCAGGGGACAGGCATGTGCGACCAAGCTGACTCATGTCAAGTGTAGAGATAAGGAAGAACCCAAAAATGTAGAACATTTTTGAAATTGCGGGGGGCATATGCCATGAGTCAGATTACTTAAGACCTGGGTAACAGCAACATAGATTGTTGGAACATTAATAGTGATAAATAATCACGGAGTGTGATAAGGAAAAGACACCGGTAACGGGCTAAAGATAGTGGCCAATAGAATTGCGAGGAGGAGGGCACGTGATGTGGTCGGAACACAGTGCGCGGACATTGGAGAAGGGAGTTGGTCCGGGAAACACAGGGAGGTTGACATCGTGAAGATGGCCAAGACCAGCTGTATCAGATGAAGATGGAGAGTGTTCAAAGGTGAAGAGGAAAGCCTACGAGTAAGGCGGCATGGACAGCGTTAGAGTGTTGTAGAATCTGTGTTACAGCGAGAGCGACGACCGGTATACATCAGGCTTGTAAACACACGGCAGTGCAGAAAACTGGGGGAGCCGTGTCGCTCGCTGAATTGAGGGCCCGGTAATGACGCAGTATAAACTGTAAGTTGATGCACTGTTCTAATGTATTATGAATTAATGGTATTGTGAATAAAGTTAGTTATTCGTTCGGTCGGCTTGTGGAACTGCTATTCTTTGTGTCATTGGACGTGTTTATTCTTAAGTTGCCAAGGTGCATACAACATAACCCCTAGTAACACTTTGGCAATCATGGGGGCCGTCACGGAGACTGCATCCAGGGAATGAAGGACGATACGAAAGTGAGCGATTCTCACGGAGAAAGTAAGCAGCTTGGAAAGTTCTAGTAACAGATTGAAGTTAAGGACAAATATTAGAACACGACTAGTGAAAGCCGGCAACAGAATAGAAGCTTACGAAGTATGAATCATGGCTAGTGGTAGAGCATTGCACGGTTGAACATAGCAACACGATTTGCAAGAAATTGACTCTCAGTGATCGATAATCAGCTACTCAGGAAAGTGATCGCTAGCATCAAATAACACTGAAAAGGTGAAGTGTGAAATGTGATTAAACCAAAGAATATGAGTAGTCAAATAGGAAGCAGTGATTAATATCAAATAACATTGCATGTGGATATAGGGAATAGATGGGCCGCTGTGATCACGTGATGTTATGAGAGATGGCAAAGTGCATACTAGTATTGAACAATATTGGATGTAAAGGTGAACAATACGAAGACAACGATATTAAAGTACTCAATAAGGGGGGTGTTTACGACGGAGAACATTTGTGAATACTGCAGTACGTTATCTGGTCGCTTTAAGAACAGTGCTGATAGTGAAAATAGACAGTGGTCATGAAAGTGAACACTTCTCACAAGGAGTATCAGCAAACAAGCATGGCTATCAACCACAGCAGTGGTTGTTTAATTGTGCAGGGTGCCTATAAAGCGCAATAGTTCAAGTTCTCCAAAAGTTCAAAATAAGGGCGCGCAGCCACATACACTACAGGTGCTCTAGGCATTATAGTGCTTTCAAGAACTAATCGCGGTATAAACATTGAGTATTCGTTCCAGATTTATCCACATGACTATGCAGCGGGATCATAGGGGCTATCTACACCACGTTTGGGGACCCACCAGTTCACCTGACGACCCAGTCGATCAAGTCCATACCAGTTGAACCGAGTTAGAGCCAGGCAGATCCTAACCAAGTCCTGAAACAGGCGGAGCTGCAGACGAGCAGTTGGACCAAGTCACCAGGGACACCGGCGCTAGAGATACAAGGGCAAGTTTCTTATTGATTACTGTGTATATTCTGCTTAGTGGTCCAGGGTCATTGGATACATTTCATGACTATATATATTTGTACCATCATTATTAGGGCTGCTCACTCCACAGGTATTCATTTAGTTAAACGGTTGATAAGTGCCGTTGGTTGTCCAGCAAAGGTATTATTGGTTTGAACAGTGGTACAGCAGGGTCAACACTTTGTTGATGTTATCATAACAAGACAGGCAGCAACACTTGAATGGTCTGCGTGTACAGATAGTAATAGGTATACCACGCAGTAGTGACATCATATAACCATGCCTACATGGTCGGACTTCATAGATTTAGGTGTGAGGTGTGGGTTGACAGTGACAGAGCTCAAGACAGATACCAGCCAGAACCAACCAATGGAGTAATAGTTAGTAACATTCACTATCATTCAATAAACAAAACTCATAATACACATAGATAGAGATAAATATCATTTTAATGGCTGTAATTACATACATAGACATCAGTACATTCTTATGATCATGATCATCATGCCATGTATATTTGTAATCAATATGCATGTAATGGTAATAGTAATTGTAACAATATTGATTGTACTATTACCTGATTGTAACACAACGTATAAAATGAATGTCGGTAGAAACTGATAAATGATCGCAAAGGGAAAAAAGAAGAATCGACATCTACTAGAGCAGGAAGGTTGACAGTGGGTCTAAAACCACGATACATCACAGATGACACCCATAACATAAAAGGAAAAGAAGAAGAAGGTAAATGAGACATTACTACCATTAATACATGTTGTCACAAAGACGATAATGATGGGCGAGTGAAAGTTTGAACAGTGCTTGCAATATTACATGTGAGTCCAATTGTATATATTATTCAGGTTTTGTGACAATATTGTATATCGGAGAGACAAACATGTACAAAAGGGAGGGGAAATTTAGTGTTGGGAACATACATAACATAAAATAGGTTGAGTGACAGTGAAGGAGAGAAAGGGGCCCAGAAGACTGAAGAGGTTTGTGCGAATGAAACAATTTGAAACAGGGGTACTTTCACACCGGATACAGGGAAACGACAGGCATAGACGG
>JACEFZ010010172.1:0-13173 GCA_014155875.1 Cepaea nemoralis | reverse complement strand
AAAAAAACCCTTTCCCCCTAAAGGGAACGGTCCCATGGGGGCAAAAACTGCTGCATTCATCATAATCATCTTCCACTTCTGCCGTCAAGCGTCGTTGCAACTGCTGCATTGGTCCAGGTTTTTCTTTTTGGACGGTACCCTCTCAGGGTAGGTTGGAAAACATCTTGCATTTCTAGCTGGCTTGATATTTTCCTGGCAATTAACTTCCCCAGCAGCTTGCCTATTGTATTCTGCATGGTTATTACTCGATATCCCTGAATTTTTTGTGTGGTCTTTGCCAGGCTTCGGTAAAGGAATCAGATAACTATGTAACCACTCCTCCTTTATGTTAGCGCTCCCTATACTGTTGTAAATGTCTGCTAGTTTCTCTAGCTCGTTGTCGGTACACCTATTGATGTCATCGTATCTTATGCCATCTGGCCCTGGAGCGCTGTTGTTTGTTCGTCGAAGCACAGCTTTGATTTCTTTCACTGTCACTGTGTCTTCATCCTAAATGTTCTGGGCCTTGCATCTGTCTGAGGTGACATCCTTTGCAAGATTTCGGCCTCTCATGTCTGTCTGGTTGCTCTGCTCTACATAGCGTTCGAAGTGGGCTTCTCCCTTGTTCTCGTCAGTCCTTTGCCAGATGAGGTCAGCACCTTGGAAGTCAGAAATGCTCTTATTCTTGGCTACCCCACTCATGCTTTTTTGTAGTCGCCAGAACAATTTCAGTAACTTGTCTGTGCTTCTTAAACATAAACATGCAACAAGTCGTGTCCTTCAACAACTGTCTATCAAGACCCACACAGCTTAATATTGGTGTGCCTCAGGGCTCAATACTAGGTCCGCTGCTTTTTGCAGTTTATATTAATGATCTTCCTTTATATATCAATACATCTTGTGATCTATTCGCAGACGACTGTACTATATATACTAGTCAAGAAAACCGTAGTGAATTAGAGAATTCTTTACAAAAGGAACTTGATAATCTTACTAGATGGAGCAATGAAAACCGCATGCAAATTAACATCGACAAAACCAAATCCATGCTAATAACGACCAGACAAAAACTACAGACACTAGCCATAACTGGATCACCGCTCGAACTCCGCATGGGCACGTTACCTATAGTTAATGTGACTGAACATAAAACACTAGGGCTTTTAATAGACAGCCATTTGAACTGGAGCTCTCATGTTCACGCTCTTACCAAGAAAATAGCACAAAAAGTTTACCAACTTGCTAAAATTCAGCACTTCCTGGACGAAAGCACACGAAAAATATTCTATACATGCTATATCCAATCACATCTCGATTACTGTTCCACAGTTTGGGATGGTTGCCCTAAATCTAATTTAAAACGACTATGTTCTCTACAAAACCGCGCTATTCGTCTGGTTTCTGACATAAAGCACTTTGAAAGTAATAATTTGGACAGTCATCTAAGACTTCTACCACTACAAAAGCGCTTCCTTTTCAACAAAGCCAAATTAGTGAATAAAATTAGAGCTCAAAATACCCCAGAGTATCTTCTGCCGCTGATTCAATCTAATGCAATGAACAGCAAGCGCCTAAATTTGTTACATGTCTCAAAGCCTAGATTGGACCTATACAAAACATGTTTCGCCTATTCTGGTGCTCACTTATGGAATGATCTGCCTCCAGATCTGAAAACTCCAATGAGTCCCTTCACATTTAACCGAAAACTCTTTCAATACTTAATCCATACCGACTATATGCCACCATAATTCATTTACTGGTATAATTGTTCAGTATAATTGTTCATTATAATTGTTTAACTATAATTGTTCACTATATATGGTATGCGTGTGGGAGCGAGAGAGAGAGAGAGAGAGAGAGAGAGAGAGAGAGAGAGAGAGAGAGAGAGAGAGAGAGAGAGAAAGAAAGAGAGAGAGAGAGAGAGAGAGAGAGAGAGAGAGAGAGAAAGTGGGTGTCAGTGAGAGGGAGAGAGTGAATGCGTGTGTTCGCACGTGCATGCGTGTGTGTGGAGAGAGTGGTTGAGCGAGAAATGGTGGGGGAATGTGTCAGTGCATGCATTCGTACGTGTATGTGTGAGAGTGAGTGAGGGAGTGCTTGCGTTCATGTGCATTGCGTTCATGTGTATGTGTGAGAGAGTGTGATTGAGAGAGTGAGTGTGTGTGTGTGAAGGATTGTGTGTTAGAGAGTGAGACAGTGGGGAGAGTTGATGTGTTAGTGTGTGTGTGTGTGTGAGCGCACGCATGCGTGTGAGTGTGTGTATATGAAAGAATAAAGAGAGAGAGAGAGAGAGAGAGAGAGAGAGAGAGAGAGAGAGAGAGCTAGCTGAGCAGATGCATGTCATGTAACACGCATGTTATGTAACACGCGAATCCATATGTTTGTGTATTCTCATCTGTCATATTATCAGTTAAATACCATTTGATTTTATCATGCATAATATAAACTCATGTTCATTACTGTAGTTTGAGTGAGTGAGTCAGTGAGTGTGAATGAGAGACAGAACGAGTGAGCGTGAGAGTGAATGAGTGAGCGGGAGAGTGAATGAGTGAGCGGGAGAGTGAATGAGTGAACAGGAAAGTGAATGAGTGAGCGGGAGAGTGAATGAGTGAGCGTGAGAGTGAATGAGCGGGAGAGTGAATGCGTGAGAGAAAATGAATAAGCGGAAGAGTGAATGTGTGAGCGTGAGAGTGAATGTGTATGTGTGTGTGTGTGTGTGTGTGTGAGAGAGAGAGAGAGAGAGAGAGAGAGAGAGAGAGAGAGAGAGAGAGAGAGAGAGAGAGAGAGAGAGAGAGAGAGAGCATCACTATTTTTACGTCACATACATTTTATGTACACATTTTTCTCCATGTTTAACATTTTTTATGAGACTGTTCATGACAAGTGTCAGTGTATGTGTGTGAGTAAAGTGTGGGAGTTTGTTCATACTAGTTTCAATGCTAACGTGAGACATTTTGTATGTGTCTAGATGTGAGGAAGTGTGAGTGTATGTGGAGGATGTGTGTGAGTGTGGGGATATGTGTGCGTGGGGGGGTGTGTGGGTGGGGGTATGCATTTGGATGGGTTGGGGTGTGTGGGTTTTGGTGGGTAGTGGTTTTTGTGGGTGTTGGTGGGATGTGTGGATGGATGTGTGGGGGTGAAAGTAGGGGTGTTGGAATGGGTGGGGGGGATGTGTGTATGGGTGGAGGATATGTGTATGGGACGGATGCAGGGGATGTGTGTTTATGTGGGTGGAGATGTGTGGATGGTTTGAGGAAGTATGTGTGGGAGGCGGGGTTGTGTGGGTAGGGGATTGTGTTGGGTGGATTTGGGATGGAAGGGCGGGTGGGAGAAGTGTATGGTGTGTGGGTTTGAGATATGTGTGCGTGTGTTAGTGGGGGATGTGTGAATGATGTGTGGGTGGAGGGTATGTTTGTGGTGGTATGGGTGGAGGATAGTGTGTGGTGTGGGGGATGTGTGTGATGGGTGTGGGGCATGTGCGTATGGGTGGGGTATATGTGTGGGTGAGCCAGGGGATTGTGGTGGTTGGGGGAAGTATGTGGGGGAGTGTGGGTGGGAGATGTGTGTGTGTGGATGGGGAATGTGTGGGTGGGGGTGTGTGAGTGGCTTAGGGATGTGTAGGTGGGTGAGGGGAGTTGTATGTGTCGGGGTGGGATGTGTGAGTGGGTGGAGGATGTGTGTGGGGGTAGGGGTATTGTGATCGAGAGATGTTTGGTTGGGAGTGGGTGTGTGGGTGCGTAGTGGAGGAGTATGCGTGAGTGAGTGTGTGTTGGTGGACGGGTAGGGAATGCGGTGTGTGGGGGGGGTGTGGTGTGTGGTGTGTTGGTTGGTGATTTTGTGTGGGTGAGGTTTGTGTGTGTGGGTGGGGGATTTTTGTGGTGTGTGAGTGGGGGTATGTGGGGTGGATGGGTAAGGGTATCTGTGTGGGTGTGGGTGGGAATATTGTGTTGTCTCTTGGTGGGGGATATGTGTGTGTGTGGTGCGTGGGTTGGAATAGTGTGTGGTAGGGGGTGTATGTGATGTGCGGGTGGGGGATTGTGTGGTGGGGGATTAGGTTAAGGCATGTGTGGGTGGTCGGAAGTTGTATGTGTGGGTGGTGGGGTGTGTGTGAGTGGATTGGGGATGTATGGGTGGCTAGGGAGATGTGTGTGTGGGGGGGGGGTAGGACATGTCAGTTGGTTGGGATGTGTGTGTATGGTTTGGGGATGTGTGAGTGAATGTGCGATGTGTGAGTTGGTGGGGGATTGTGTGTGTGGGTGGGGAATATGTTGTCGATGGAGATGTGGCTGGGGGAAGGGTGGTTGGAGGTGTGGGTGGGGAGAGGATGTGTGGGGTAGGATGTGGATGGGCGTGGGATGTGTGGGTTGGTGGGGGAATGTTTGTGGGTGGCGAGTGTGTTTTGGTTGGGGGATCAGGTGAGGGCAGTGTGTGTGGGTGGGGGATGTGCGGGAGGGGGATGGGTCGGTTGGTGGGGTATGGATGTGTCCCTTGGTGTGCGTGTGTGTCGGTAGGTGGGGGTGTGTATGTGTCCCTTGGTGCGCGTGTGTGTGGGTAGGTAGGGGTGTTGTGTGGGTGGGGTGATGTATGGATAGGTGGGAAATGGGCTTCATAACATGGTAATTAGCCTTGTTTATGTTTACAACATTCATTTCACAATGTTTATTTTTCTTCCTATGTAAATGTATAATGCTCTTGATGAACGAAAGACGAGTGATTGGAAGGGCCGAATGTAAGACGGGCCTGCGCGCCCAATTTGTGATCCTAATAAAGTTGATTTGATTTGATTTGATTTACTCTTTGACATACCTCTGCCCATTTTTCACTGTTAACCTCCTTAACCAGTTTCTTTTCTTCTTTTTTAATAGATTACTTTTGTGTGCATCTCTCTTTCTAAGTTCATGTAGGGACTAGGATGGGCAACTCTGTTCTTCTTGGCCTTTTGCCATTTCCATACAGCACTGCGCTTATCCACCCAGGCCTTCTCCACCTCAAAATTCCACCACGTTGGCTGCTCCCAGCTTTTTTTCCTGCCCTGAAGCTTTCTGCGCTTGTCGCGATTTATTTTGCTCACCACATCTTGCCCTATACTATCATACTGGAAAGTCTTGACCGTTCACTTGTGCTGCCTGGTTCTGCCTTTCTCCACCAATATGCTGCAAGGGTGGTGGTCGCTGCCATGGTACCCTAGGAAACCCCATCTACACACTGTAGTGAGTGAAGGAGAAACCAGAGCCAGATCAATAGCACTGTCCTCATTAACTGGACGACCTGCTGTCCTGGTGACACAGTCACTGTTGATACAAACCAGGTCAATGGTTTCAAGTGCAATTTCGAGCTCCTCTCCCTGTGTGTTGGGGGAAATGTTACCCTATGATCTGCCTTTAGCGTTGAAATCCCCACAGAAAATAACATTTCTCTCGTAACCTAGTATGTCACTTAAGCACTTCCACTTCTGGGAATCCACACTCTCGTTGCGGGTATAAACATTAATCGACACGAATGCTAGACTGGATTGAACTCTAAACGCCTGTATTTGTATGTCGTCATTGTCCCAACAAACATTTGCAGCACGAATTGGCCTTATCAGCCACACTCGCCACCGCCATGAGTCATAGTTATTAAGCCTTCTTGACGACGGAAAGGTGCCAAAGATGAATTATAAATGATACATTGTCCCAACTGGACATGTCTAGATCTGAAACCAACATACTGTCGCGAATGAAAATCGCCAAACCCAGGTGTCGCCTGTTGTAGAAATATTTGAAGGCGGCAATTTGGAGTAGCTGATCACCCAATTTCGTCTCCTGGAGCGCTACAATGTCTAACCTGTATACCATGTTTTCCAGAATACTGCCGCGTTGTTTTACGCTGGTACAGTTCCAATATAGAATACGAGCATTCCTGAGGCCCAGACGGTTGCATTTAAGTCTAAAACGTCTTACCAAACCACGCATTCCTAGGTGTTTAAGGCCACCACGCCATTCTCGTCGCTTTGCTGGGTTGACAGCCTTCCGCATGTACGAGGGTAAGTTAATAAGTATGTCACAAATGGCTGTAGAAAAATAACTAACTATGACAACAACTTGAAACCAGTTTATTTTTATGCATACATTGTCCCTTTATTTCTCAACATAATTTCCACCAACATTAATGCACTTATCCCATCGTTTTATCAGTCCTCCCAAACCGGCTTCTCACTGTAGCTCATGGACAAATGGGTAATGATTTCTTGACGTAGCTCAGTGTTAAGTGTGAGTTTTACAACAGTGGAAGTGAACCAGAAATTCACACTTGGGCACCTATCCGTCTCTACACGTGAAGGGCCATGTCGCTATCATTATAAATATCGCTCGGTCATGTGCAGGGCCGTGTGGTAGATTTTCTCAGTATGATTCAAGTCTTCGAAATGCCGCCCCTTAATGATGCAAGTCTTCGAAATACCACCCCTGCTTCGCTGCTTATGCTGCCTACTTACGTTGCCGCCTGATGCGGCCGCCTCTCTGTATAATAAAACAGCACGGCCCAGCTTGTGTACTTGGCCATGTATTGTGAATTCTCGTTTTACCCTTGTTCCTTTCACAGTCTCTGCTTGAAATTGGTATTGTATGTACATTTTATTAGATACGACATATGTATGTTGAGTGTTCATTATTCTACAGCTAGGTGGGCAGTTCCCAGTGACCACAGTTTTGGTATGTTAATTTGAGACGGGCGATAGATATCTCCAAATCGTCGTTGCCGACTACTAATTGAAAACCAGAAATGGCTCGCAAGGCTCTCTAGTACTGGATTAGCCACATCTGGTAAGATTCCACTAAAGTGCCAGGTAAGGTTTTCTAGTAGAGAGTATAGGAAAGGCAGCGCTCTCAGAGAGGAGAATGCTCACTATTGTAAGCTGAAGACACGTAGTATCCCTGCCACACAGCTCTCTTGATCTGTTGTTAAGTGATGTAGTACTATCATGTTGTTATTAACACAATTACAAACATATAACTATGCCAAATAATTCACTAACTCCCTCTTGTAATAATTAAAAAGATTATATTGGTTGATAGAGGTGATACGAACAATGCACATCCCAACATAAACATAACAATTAACACTACTGATTCTTAAATACAGAATGTAAATAAGGTCATTTGTCTAAATGAATCCACTGCTGGGTCTTGTCCTTGGCATAACAGAATGGGTGATATTAAAATATGTCTTTAATTCTGGTTATAAGGAATAGTCTATACATTTATAGCAAATTGTGCCATTGGTAGCTGTGGGTTAGGTGTTTGGTACTCATCTGTCAACGTGGCTTGGGAGGTACAGTTGAGCTCTGAGTCGTCAATGGCGGATGAATAATCTTCACTCTTCGCTGCATTAGGAAGGTGTGATCTCTCTGCATTCACTGATGATTTCAAAATTCGTGATATTGAAGTACCCCGTTTAGGCACACCATAAACCACCATCTAATCGGAAAACAAGACATTAAACATGTGCCCGACCTCATAATAAAGTTGAGGACTGTATTACTTTTAGATGTTAGTTAAGGAGATTCTGGTCTGTTGCGTGCTGTGAGTCCCGTCACGAAACGGGCCGGGCGGTTCGTTTTGTGGCCAGTTTGACACGGAAGACCACTCAGCTATTTCTAGCCGAAATTCCCCCGTCTAGACTATTCTAGAGGGTTCTCGGAGGGCTATTCTTGACAAGGTTTTCTAGCGCGAATGAGAGCAGGGAATCACTGCACGCTTGACTCGAGACAAATCGCTGCCGTGGCGAGCGATAGTCGCAGTCTCGCTAGTACTCTAAGGTAGACTGTCCCCAGTCATTAGTCAACAGTTTGCTGTGATTCAAGACATACGTATGGTTTGGCGGTTTCTAGACGTGTCTACATGGGTAAAAAGGTACCCCGGCATGTGCTGGGACAAGTCCAAGAGGTCGTTCTTTAGCAAGAGCCTACCTTTGAATGCAAGGTCGACTAGATTGGATGCCGAGGGCGAGACTGAGAATAATGGCCCGAACTTTACCTACCAAGCAGCGGGAACTCCCCAGTGCTGGAGAAGTGTCCGGTAGTTCTATGTGAGATGTTCAACTATCGCCAAGTCTACGCTAGCCACTCTGATAGTCGAAGTACAGCCACATAACAGACCTCCGCACCTACCATACCCTCACCATGAAGGTAATCGTACCTATTGTTTATGTTATCTAGCCAGTACGGCCTAGACATTTTGACGTGTGCCGAGACTGGGTCTTGGCCTGAGACATTGTGTTTGCAGAGCTGTTGAGCTCCACCACCATCTGCAAGAGACTTCCACGAGAGGCATTATATGAACTGCTCACCGCAGCCACCAACGGCTGGTCTATGTACTGTGATAGGTTATTTGATATTATAAACTATGCATCATGCCTTCGGGACCTAAGAACTGTTCGACGTTGGGTGCCAACTTTCGTGAAGACTTTCTCATCCACCGCAGCCGCGGAGTCTACGTGGTGGGTTGCCAGATCCTGAACTAGTTCCCAACAGCTATTACCGAAGCTAGAGGTCACATCAGCCGGGACCAGTCAAGGAAGGAACTGTCCAGGCCCGGTGAGACGACATAGACGGCAGACCACTTGGACAATACCTCATGATGAATGCCTGGTACCTACTCTGCATATCCTGAGTCTTCATAGTGTCTAAACTTCCTATCTTCACCTCCCTCTATTGCCTTTGACTCTCTTGTATATAAATATTTATATTTGAATTTGTTGGACTAAACCAGAGTTGAGTCAAGTCTTCTGGATGGAACACTAGGGGTTAGTGTCCCGAGGTTGAGAGGGTGCGAGAAGGCGGGGTCCAGGGATCGGATGGGTTGTAGACAGAGTACCTGTACCTATTCCCAGAACGTATCCCGTGTAATGTAATATGGCAAGGTTTCCCCTCACAAAAGTGACCTTATTACAGGTGCCATGAATTGAAGCGATGAATATATACTTCTAGATATAGCATATGTAGCCAACGTCTCATGCCTGATAAGACATGTCCAATCGTATTCATGCACTGAGTATCGCAGTCATTCTTATATTCAAATGCCTACTTGCCTAATTTACTGGACGGCTTCAAATAAGAATGATATTGCCACAACGTCCTGGTAATAATTCCTTTCCAAGATATAAGGCCTCATAAAATCATAACATGCTCATTTTACACATAATTAGTAGAATTATAGAAGATCATGCACATTGTAATAAATTAAACGAGATTTAAAGTAACTAATAATGTGTCTTAGGATACATATTTTCTCATTAAGTGATGATAATTGGCAAAAGGATATAACCAATATATATATATATATATATATATATATATATATATCATTGGCACCTTTGCCGTCTTGACAGACGATAGTTTGTGCTTTAAAAAGGCATAATAACTTTTAACTATGGCGGTAGCGAGTGTGACTGATAAGGCCAATTTGCGCTGTAAATGTCCGTTCACAGTGGGTGCATGTGAACACGTGGTCATTTCCACCATCATGCACCATCTTACGTCTCAAACGCTTGGTGTGTGACTTTTCTGCAATAATTTTCTCCTTTGACTTTATTCCATTTCTGATATTTGCCCTCCATGCAACACGTTCAGCGGCGACTTGCTCCCAATGTGCATTATCAATGCCTGTATCAATCATGTCCCGCTTACACACATCTTTGTATCGTAGTAGAGGCCGACCCTGAGATCTCTTACCCATCTGTAATTCACCAAAAAAGATATCCTTTGGTATTCTACCATCATCCATCCTCCTAAGATGTCCTATCCATCTAAGTCTACGAAGACTGAGCATGGAATAAACTGTCACACAACCTGATCTTTCCAATACTTCAGTATTTGTGATTTTGTCTTGCCACTTAATACCAAGAATTCTTCGCAGACACCGCATATGAAAGCTGTTTAAAGTTGTTCTCTTGGTGTGAGTAAGTTGTCCAGGTTTCACTGCCATAGAGAAGAGTACTAAGGACACAGGCTTGATAGACAAGGACTTTTGTTTTGGCAGTAAGCTTCCTGTTCTCCCAGACTCTTTTTCTTAACCTGTTCATTGTTGTTGCTGCCTTACCAATCCGGATGTTGATTTCCTGATCTAGGGATAATTTGCTATTTACCACTGATCCTAGATATGTAAAATGGTCTACTATCTCTAGTTCGGCGTCGTCAATAAAGATTGATGGTACCCCATGTGCACCTTGTGACATAATCTGTGTCTTCTTTTTGCTAATTGTTAAACCAAATTCAGAACAAGCATTGGAGAATGCAGATAGTAGACATTGCAATTCTTCCTCAGAGTGGGTCGTAACTGCAGCATCATCTGCAAAAAGCAACTCTCTGATCAGTACCCTCCTAATTTTGGTCTTAGCCTTCAATCTCTGAGCATTGTAGAGGCCGCCATCTGAGCGTGAGTGAATGTATATACCACCATCCTGATCACGAAATGCATATTTCAGTAGAAGTGAAAAGTATATTCCAAAGAGGGTGGGAGCTAGTACACAACCTTGCTTAACTCCACTCTTGATTTCAAATTCTTCAGAAGTTGCACCATCAAACTTGATTATACCCTTCATGCCTGTGTGGAACGATTCCACAATGGACAGAAGAGTTGGTGGGCAGCCAATCTTCTTTAGTGCCTTGAACAGACCCTCACGACTGACTAAATCAAATGCCTTTGTGAGGTCGATGAAGGCAATAAACAGTGGTTGATTCTGTTCACGGCATTTTTCTTGCATTTGTCGCAATGAGAATATCATATCAGTGGTAGACCGGTTCTGTCGAAAGCCACACTGTGATTCGGGGTAGACTTGATCTCCTAGGACTTGAAGTCTGCGCAGAACAATTCTGGCAAATACTTTTCCAACAATACACAGAAGTGAGATACCCCTATAGTTGTTGCAGTCGCTCCGATCGCCCTTGTTCTTGTACAGTGTTATGATGCTTGAATCTTTGAAATCCTGTGGGACTTGTCCTTCACGCCAGCATAGCTCTATTAGCTGGTGGATCTGTATAGTGAGTGTGTCTTGCCCACTCCTGATAACCTCTATTGGAATCCCATCCTTACCTGGAGCCTTGCCAGATGCAAGTTCATTTATAGCACACTTAACTTCTGTTATGGTGGGAAGTGTGTCCAGGTGGTCAAGAGTTGGTAGAGCCTCTATGGCGTTGAGGGCATCATCCGCTAGTTTGGTCTCACTTGAGTAAAGCTCCAAATAGTGCTCTACCCATCTGTCCATCTGCTGTTTCTTATCAGTGATGATTTCTCCAGTCAAGGTTTTCAATGGTGCACTTCTTTTGATCACTGGACCGCAGGCTTTCTTTATTCCTTCATACATGCTTCTTATGTCTCCCTTATCACTTGCGATTTGAATGGACTCACATAACTTGATCCAATAATCATTTGCACACTGCCTGGCAGCCTTTTGCACATCCTTCCTAGCTTGCCTTAAGCTCACTCAGAGTGTTACGCGTTGGTCTTTCCTTGTTTCTTAAGAGAGCTTTCTTCTTCTTATCAATCAAGGGCTGCAGAGTCTCGCTGTTGGCCGCAAACCAGTCCTGCCTCTTATGATCCACAGTGCCGTAAACCCCTACGGCAGTTTTATAAAGAGTTTCCTTAATTTGACCCCACTTTTCATTTACTGTACAATTTTCTGGTGTATCAGTGAAAGCGTCTTCAAGTTGCTGTTGAAACTGAAAGCACTTTTCAGGATCATGAGTGTTAATAATATTAATCCTGAGGCTAGATTTGTGTTTAGCTGTGTAGATTCTCTTTGGTCTCAGTCTAACCCTTGCAACAACCAAAGAATGATCCGTATCACAGTCAGCACTGTGGTAACTACGAGTCAATGATATATGGTTCAGATGTTGTCTCCGTGTGATGATGAAGTCCAGCTGGTGCCAATGGCCGGATCTTGGATGTTTCCATGTGACCTTATGCATCTCTTTTGTTTTAAAAAAGGAGTTTGTAATACATAGGTCATTACTGGTGCAATGCTCCAGCAGCCTTTGCCCATTTTCATTCATGCGACCGATGTTGTATTTTCCAAGGCACACTGGCCATGAACTCGAGTCCTTGCCCACACGAGCATTGAAATCACCGAGCATATAAATGTAGTCAGATTTTGGAACTGCCTTGATCACGGAGTCTAACTCCTCATAGAACGAATCCTTCACATCATCAGAGGAATCGAGTGTCGGTGCATATGCAGTAATAATGGTGGCAAACCCACAAGAGGTTGCCAAGCGCAGGGATAATAGTCTTTCATTTCCTCCTGCTGGAATTTCAATCATTCCCAGTAGCGAATTCTTCACTGCAAAGCCCACACCGTGTTGCCTTTTTTCTGCCTGCCCTCTACCCTTCCAGAAAAAGGTGTAGTGGTTTTCCCTGAGTGACCCTTCCTCAGCGAGGCGAGTCTCCTGCAGGCCAGCAATATCAATGTTTAGACGATTGAGTTCGGCATCAATCACAGCCGTTTTTCTCACATCGTCAATATTGGTCAAGTCAGTGGAAAATCCTGGACACATGGTTCTCACGTTCCAGGTTGCAAGCCGTAGCTTGAGGTTTCTATTTTTATTTTTGTTTGTACCTGGTGCATTGGTTTTACAGCCTGCGATTCAGATTTTGTCCTAGCCCCAAGCACCCATTGAAGCAGGCAGGCTGTGGCGGATCAGCACCCAATTGGCTGGGGGCTGCCCAGCTTGAGGCGGGCGGTAGCTGATCAGTGACACCTATAGGTGTCTCCCACCGTCAGAGGCAACGCGTGGCGCCCCATGTCTACGCCAACTGACAAGGACTTATAACCCGTAACAGTTGCCTCTCGCTTTGATTCCGAGACCAGTTAAGACCAGGGATGGAGTTATTGCCTCTCCATAGCACAAAGCCTGGGCTAAAATATAGAGATCATGTGTTGCCCATGCAGCATGATCCCTCTCTCGGCCTGCCTAGTTTACTCCAGAGGAAAGGTAACACCCCTACATCTGGAACAAGACAAGCTGCAGAAGCTGCCGGATCAGCAAAGCAATGCTCTAACTGTCCGCCTGTCGGAGCTTCGATCCTAGACCAGTCGCCAACCAAGGCAAAGTGAGATAGTTTTTTTTTTTTTTTATTATATAAAATTTAAAATATATTTAATATTTAATTTAAAATTAAATTTCCCTTTAAAAAAAAAAATTAATCCCTTTTTTTTAAA
>JACEFZ010010171.1:0-13257 GCA_014155875.1 Cepaea nemoralis | reverse complement strand
GTTATGCTTTACTTACTGCCATGACTTCCATGGTCAGGCTACTTGTGGTTTCAGTGAAGAGCACCAGAGTCCTCCTTCACAATTCTCCCTCCGGCCCGAGCTGTAAAGGCCCACAAGCTTCTCACATGTCGGACGACCGACCCATCTGTGTAGATGACCGCGTCACCGTCTAGCGAATTCTCGAAAATCAACGCTTGTACTTCAGCCTTCACAGCAGCCGGATTTACTTGTCTGCATTTTCTATCTAGTTGGATGCAAACTGAAAAGGATGTGCAGATGTGCAGAAGTCTGTTGGCACTTGCACCCACTCCTCGCCAGGTTCTAAGTCCTCAAGTGAACACACCTGTTGAAGAATGTCTTCGGCTTGACCCATCCACGACCGTCCTCTTTTTAACCTGCTGCCCTTCACCTTCCTAATTTCACTATGCAGTGGATGTTGTGTGTTTGCGTTAATTCTGAGGTAGGCGCGTGCCCTGCAAACTTGTATTCTCTCTTTAATGGTTGGAAAATCAAGAAGGTAGCGCATCGCCCTGCATGCTGTATCTCTTGTACATCCAAGAATAATGCGCATAGCTTCATTCTGTATCCTTTCCATCCTTTCTATATGCTTATGGCTGAGAGTCAGGATTGCCATTGCATACTCCAAAACAGACATGACCAGCCCCTCGTACAGAAGACATAGATGGCGCTGCTCACAGTTTGCTGCCGCCATCACCCGCATCGCAGCCAAACCCCGCTTGGCCTTTGTTATCACCTGGTCTATGTGCACATTATAAGCAAGGCTTCGATCAAACCGTATCCCCAGGTAATTCATTGCCTGCGTTCTTTCCACCGTCTCTGAACACAGCATTACAGTTGGTGTTGGAGTGTTGACAATATGATTATTCAACGAGAACCAAGTCACTGTTGCCTTTGTTGGGTTGACCATTGCCCCAGCTTCATCACACCAAGTACTTATGCGATTGAGTTCGGTTTGTAGTTCCACACCAACCTCCTCTCTATCCTTACCCTGACGATACACTAAAACATCATCGGCATATGACAATGTCCTGCTAGGTCCAGTGATCTGCTCACTGGTAATTCTCACTGTGTAGGCGTTGAACAGTACCGGAGATAATGGTGATCCCTGTGGTAGGCCAGGATATATTGTTATTGGTTCCGAAGTCCAACTGCCACATCTAAAAACTACTTTCCGTTGGAAGAGGGCTGCAGCGATCCAACTAAGGAGGAATGGACTTACGTTTAGTTCAAGAAGCTGAAACATTAAAAAATCCAATGGTACTCTGTTGTATGCAGTCCTCAAGATCAATCGCTGCAGCAACGGTTTCAGTGCCTGAGTGGAAACCTTCATAGACATCATGGGCAAAGACTGCTGCATTGGTCCAGGTTTCTCTTTTTGGACGGTACCCACCCAGGGTAGGTGGGAAAACACCTTGCCTCTCTAGCTGGCTTGATATTTTCCTGGCAATTACCTTCTCCAGCAGCTTGCCTATTGTATTCTGCATGGTTATAATTCGATATCCCTGAATTTTTTGTGGTCTTTGTCAGGCTTCGGCAAGGGAATCAGATAGCTGTGTAACCACTCCTCCTTGATGCTAGCACTCCCTATACTGTTGTTGTACATGTCTGCTAGTTTCTCTAGCTCATTGTCGGTACACCTATTGATGTCGTCGTATCTTATGCCATCAGGACCTGGAGCACTATTTTTTGATCGTCGGAGTACAGCCTTGATTTCTTCCACTGTCACTGTGTCTTCATCCGAAGTGTTCTGGGCCTTGCATCTGTCTGAGGTGACCTCCTTGGCCAGATGTCGGCCTCCCATGTCTGTCTGGTTGCTCCGCTCAAGATAGCGTTCAAAGAGGGCTTTGCCCTTGTCCTCGTCAGTCCTCTGCCAGATGAGGTCAGCACCTTGGAAGTCAGAAATGCTCTTATTCTTGACTATGCCTTTTTAAAGCACAAACTATCGTCTGTCAAGACGGCAAGGTGCCGATTTGTATGTGTAATTGAGATATAATTATGGAGCTAGCATATTCTCTACGCGCGCCACAGAGTGTAAATGGGGCTTTTCTGCATTTAAAGAAGAAAATATCAAGGTACATAAGAATAGTGTGGTAAGTAAGGGAAATAATTACAACTAAAAATATTTCTATGATATCTCAAATTTATATTCCAGTTATTTAAATACATATAACTAATCTAAGATTTTCAAATAGCATATACTTACGGAAATTTAGTATTTCTGGATACTATTTGAAAGTTTTGTTGTTTTAAGAAAACAGCTCAAATTATTTAAAGTATTTTATAATTGTAAATGAACCTGGTCCTCCAGGTTGGGGGTTAAAGATTGGGATTAACATGCCTGACGTTGTAAAAACTGGTTTCTCTTCACAACGCAAAAATAACACAATGTTCCCTCTTTCGGTGCTGCTGTCGGTGCAGATGTAGGTGCAGCAGACGGGTCGTACCCGCCTTCTATTTAGAAAACGATCACTTTCGCAATAGCAGCATCTTCTATTTCTATTGTCATTGTTCACAATAATATTAATATTTCCTATGTTTATGCGAACACCAATATTTCTGAAAACAAAGTGGGTAGGTTTAGTCCTACAAAAGAAACCCCACAGTCGATGTATGGGGGTTGCTATGGTTTCCAGTCCAGATATTGAAAGGCAGCAATAATGGCCTGCATTTTGATGTAAGCGCGACCTCCAAAGACCTTGAAAATTTATAGAAATATAGAAGTATTTACTAAAAAAAAAAAATTCGCCTCCTTAATTTAGTAAATCTTAATATATAAATTAGGATGTATGTATGTAAATATATATGTATGTCCTTTATACGTTCGCGAACGGTCCATCCGATTGAGATGAAATTTTCTACACGTCTTCCTTTCATTCCAGCGCTGCCAACGGTCGTATTTTTTTTTTCTTCTTCCTCCTCCTCCCTCCTCCCCCTCCCAAAATACGTACGTAAATATATGATGATGATGATGAAAGAATCCCCGAACCAAAACGCTAGGGAAAGCGAAGAAAATGACGTGACTACACAGAATCGTCACACGGCAATCATCATCATCATCAAGTGCCGTGCCGGCTGCGTAGGCATTCATGGCTCTCCATAGATCTCGGTCTTTGGTTTTCTGGATCAACTCTGCTGCTGATATTCCTCCATGCCACGGCAATATCAATAACAATTCATCTTTTTATGTGTAAGGAAGTTATCTACAGTCATGTAGAAGGGAAGAACAATTAATGGAAGGACCGAAATAAAAGATCCTAGACGAGTAAGAATTCGGAATGGTGAACTCCCTCCTCCTCTCTTCTCCTCCTCCCTCTACCTCCTCCCTCTACCTCCTGTCTCTACCTCCTCCCTCCACCCTCCTCCTCCCTCCACCCTCCTCCTCCCTCTACCTCCTCCCCCTCCTCCTCCCTCTCCCTCCTCCTTCTCCCTCTTCCTCTCCCCTCCTCCTCCATCCTCCTCCCTCCTACTCCTTCCTCCTTCTCACACCTCCTCCTTCTCCCTCTTCCTCCTCCATCCTACTCCCTCCTCCTCCCTTCTCCTCTTCCCTCTACCTCCTCCTCCTCCCTCTACCTCCTCTTCCTCATCCTCTTCCACCTCCCTTTCCTTCCTCCCCTCCTCATTCTCCTTCCTCTCCCTCCTCCTCCCTCCTCATCCTCTTCCACCTCCCTTTCCTTCCTCCCCTCCTCATTCTCCCTCCTCCACCCTCTCCCTCCTCCCCCTCCTTCCTCCTTTTCCCTCCACCTCCTACTCCTCTCCCCTCCTCCTCCCTCCTTCCCTTCCTGTATGGAGTGTGACGAGTTCACCTTGGGTAGCGAGAGTGAACCACACCCTAGGTGTCTCTGGCACTCCCGTGTATTCTAGCCCCAGGGGTTGGATGAGCAGATACACCTTTTTCCTCTGTGGTTGATCTCCTATTAGTTAATTACGTCTACAAGCCCCTCCAGATTCTAGACCCCCACTAACTACCTACACCTGTGGAACAATGAACACTGAGGCATCGTCCGAGACCACACTCAATCACTATACAAAGAGCAAGTCAACTTACATAAAGTTTATTCTACCCTTGAGAATATAGAACTGAAATGAACATCCTGATAGAAGAATCTATTTACACAAATAGAAGATAGAGTAGAGATAGACTCAGAGATGTAGGTATCTTCATCGAGTTGAGAAGTAGATTGGATGCAGATGTCCCGTCCAGTCGGTCCGCCACTCACCCGGCTTCCTTCCAGTGAGATGACTAGAACCTTGGAGACCACTCTGTCTCCAGAGCGTGGATCCACAACACTAGAGTCACTGCTGGACCACACTTCACTGGACCAACTGCATCTCTATCACTCCCACGGAGTCACTGTTAATACACTTCTCGAACAATACCAGTTGGGAGACAATCCGCCTGGAATTGCTCCAAGTATTAGTCACTTCGATGAACTTAAACACTGACCAAGCTAATGGTCTATCAATCAGAACACAGTCTTACTGCAGAACCGCTATGGTATTGACCAAGTTAATGGTCCCTTTTTCACAGCACCGGAACATGAATGGAAAAGTGTCACAGACCAATTCAATGGTCTCCTACAGTCACACTGCTTGTAGAATCAGATATGGCTACAGAAATGTTACTGAGTTCTTGGATAACACATTTGATAATCTTGATACTGCAACAGTACATTAATAGAATCAGACATCTATTTCACAGCACCAATTCAGGTTGGACTATAATCCCATAGTCCCTTCCACCGGATTATCTGGACACAAGTCACTAACTGGTGAAGTTCTTCTCAAGACTTGCCACTAGAGCTGTCCAAAGAACCATTCAAGTGTCTGAAGATCAGTTACTTCTGCGTTTAGGCAGAACCCCCGTCAAACTAGACGGACCGGTGTTCCCTGGCGTTGAGCATGATTACTCAACATGCTGAACTGTTCATAGCCAAACAGAATGTCGTCTATTTATCAAACAATCACAAACCATCACTTCCCACACGGGCACCTTCAGGGGGGTTGTATGGCTTGACGCAACCTTCACTCATGGTGAATCAACTTGGGTACCTGATGTGGTTGAGTCTGGCGTGATCAGTAAAGAACTGAACCCTTCGCTCTGTCACACGAAGTGGTTTCCTGCCAACAACATTATAGTTGACTGGTTCCTCAACAGGCAAACTCCTGTATGGACAACCAGATCTCCAGACAGCTCCGAACTGTTTCAAGGGCTTCTCATCTTCCTTGATCTAACAGTCAGCCGCATAATGGTTGAGGGGAGACGCACACAAAACGGCTCACATTCGGCCTGCGTCTATTCTGTGGCAACGACAGTAAGTGAAAGACTGATTTAGCCACATTCCCGCTTCGTGCCAACTCAATGCGCACTAAAAGCGAGTGCTTCTCGAGAAAAGATACTTTCTCGGGAAAACCGTCATTCCCCGCCTAGAGTTTCTAGATCTCTCTGCACGAGAATTTAGAGCGATACCCAGCATCACGGGTTACTCGAATTTCGGTGTTTCGAGAATATTCTAGATCGTAAGTCCTTCATCGGCTTCCCTCAGTCTATTCTTAGCTGGGAAAGTCCCCGATGACGCGCCAAAATAGTGCGGGATCTTGACGACGCAAGACAGATAATCGCGTTTTGTCACATAGGCCCCCACTTTAAGAGGATCGACCCCGTCGTTCCACTTCTACGCAGAAGCTGTCTATGTCGTTCGTTCTTTCTTCTTAGAGACCGGATGGCGGGAGAGAAAGTCGGCTCCGACATTTTCTTTCCCTGGGATATATTCTATCCTGAATATCCAGACAGACAGACAGACAGACAGACAGACAGACAGACAGACAGACAGACAGACAGACAGACAGACAGACAGACAGATAGTCGGGAACGGGAACTTATATGAATTAAATGAGATGCTCCCCATCAGGGGCTGGGCGAAGCCGGGCCGGGTCAGACAGACAGACAGACAGACAGACAGACAGACAGACAGACAGACAGACAGACAGACAGATAGATAGTCGGGAACGGGAACGGGAGCTTATATGACTACTTATATGAATTAAATGGGATATTCCACACCAGGAGCTAGGCGATGCCGGGCAGGGTCAGACAGACAGACAGATAGACAGATAGATAGATAGACAGACAGACAGACAGACAGACAGACAGACAGACAGACAGACAGACAGACAGACAGACAGACAGACAGACAGACAGACGGGAACGGGAACGGGAGCTTATATGACTACTTATATGAATTAAATGAGATGCTCCCCACCAGGGACTGGGCGAAGCTGGGCCGGGTCTGCTAGTATTTTTATATTTTTAAATCTGCTGTTTTCGTGTGCTTGCTTGCTTGCTTGTGTTCGTTGGCTTGAGCTCCAACGCAAAGTCCTGTATGTCGGATGAAGGCATCCTGTTGTCCAACATCAGTGTGATGTCATACAGGACCTGAGTTTTGCGTGAGTATCCGTTGTCCCATGTCTGGCTTATTGGTGTGCAGACTGGTGGTTCCTCGCCATACAGGCAGACACTCTCCGACTTCGGAGGAATCGGCGATCCTATTGACTTCAGCCAGGACCCCGAAGGGACCTGTTGCCCAGGACGCTCGGCGAGGACGCGTCAATAGGTCTTGGCCAGTATATAACCCGGCCCTGGTGCCTTGGAAACACCTCTGCGTCCCGCTGTTTTCGTGTAATATTATTTGAGTGACCTGTTTCAGGTGCCAAAATAGTGAATCGACTTTCTTTTGTGTGTCTTTTCGCTGGATCATCGAGTGAATTTATTGCGATAGCAGAAAGTTTGTGAAATCCAAAATGTACTCTACTCAGGTGAGCCGTGTTATCGATGGAAGACAAGTTCAGTCAAGTATCCGCGTCTACCCTCGGTACTAAACCTAAACTAACCAAGTTTCTGAGGTAAGCGTCGACCTAGACTCTTTTGAGGAGGATGCCATGCATCTACCCAAAACGCTGGTGGTCTCGTTGAGAGGCCCAAGAGCGGCCAGATCAACCGCCGAACTGGTGGGAGGTGCATTGGTCGGTCCCGGAGGTGTACCGGTAAACGAACTCGGTGAGCTATATAGGGATGAAAACCCAACAAAGTGGTTCTTTGCTGTTGTATCAGAGACACTTTACGAGCGTCTCCATGGGAATACCATAACTTTAAAAAACCCGGAAATGACAATAGAAATACAACAGGCAGAGAAAGAAAACAAGCGATTAACCTTACACTGGATTTTAGCAACAATGAAAGAAGAAGGAGGTGAAGACAATAGTGAAAGAAATAACAGGCGACCCTGAGCCCGTGGTTTTCAGAATTAAAAACTCAGCAGGGAAGCCTTGGTACATCCTAAAGAAGGGCAAACCATACCCCACTATGTCAATATAACAGCAAAAGGAGGGCAGAAAATTCGGAATCATAGAATCCTGGTGACCATGCCAGGGCGGAGGACAGTCTGCCTGACATGCGGGCAAGATTCACATTGGTCTAATAAATGTCCAACTAAGTCAACAAAGCCAACACCAACCATAAACAACCTAGATGAGTTTCCAGCTCTGCCAGGACTGTTAAAAAGACAATCCACCCAGCCTGCCCCGCCCACCCAGGCAAAATCGAAACAAGCTACGACCCCAAACCCAGACCCACCAACGACCTCGACCAAGAAGAAAGACCAAAAGGAGGAGGAGGCCTCCTTTACAAACGACAAAGAGGCAGATACGACAGAGGGTTTCAAGGAAGTCACACATAACAAGCCTCTGCCAGGACTGTTAAAAAGACAATCCACCCAGCCTGCCCCACCCACCCAGGCAAAATCGAAACAAGCTACGACTCTAAACCCAGACCCACCAACGACCTCGACCAAGGAGAAAGACCAAAAGGAGGAGAGGAGGAGTCCTTTACAAACGACAAAGAAGCAGATACGACAGAGGGTTTTAAGGAAGTCACACATAACAAGCGCAATAGAAGACGGAAAAACACGGAAAACAGTGATTGTGAGGAAGAGTCTCCCATAGCGACACCAAAGAAAGTAAACAAACAAGACATCCCCACAGGAAAAACAAACGGACAAAAGCAGACCACAAAGGAAGACGACAACATATCTTTACGAAAATTATTATCACCACCGACACAGACGATGAAGAGAATCCGGAAACAACAAAAACACACTAAACAGCTACATACAACCATTGTTTGTAAAGAAAAATTATCTTATTATTAATGTCAATTGTCAATTTATACTCAACATAATTTTTTGTTTGATACTATGATGGGTGACGACATCAGATAATATGTTTAAACATAGCAGGTATGCGTACAAAACAACAACACATTTGCACACTTATACACAAATACAAACCAGATTTCATCCTACTACAAGAGACAAATATACATTCAGATACACATGGCGCACAAATTACAACACAATTAGGACTGAGACATGCATTTTTCAGTTTGGCGGTCCACAACATAGGGTCTGGGACAGCCATACTACAAACATCAGATAGGTGGAAAATACACAAAACAAACCGGGATAGCCAGGGAAGAATCAGCATAACACAAATAAGTAACACTTCACACACATATACCATTGTCAACATTCATGCACCACCAAATTATAACCACAATTCTATGAAGATCTTGACGCACTACTCACACATACATACAGAGGACAGAACATCATACTCTGTGGAGATTTCAACTGTGTATTACAGGCACTGGATATAGTAGGAGGAGAAATGAAGATACAGGTGAAGAGAATGAACAGAGAAGGCACAACCGAGTTAGAGACACTGCAAAATAATTTAGACACACACACACCTTAATAGACACATTCAGACACAAACATCCAAATAAGCGAGAAACAACTCATACAAATAAAATACACCACACAGGAAGAAGAATAGGATATATATACCCGCAACACACCACATAATAAACACTCGGCACCTAGAAGAGACATTACAGTACACATACCATAAGCCATATTAGCACACATCAGTACAAGCAACATAAACACACAGACATTTAAACGTTCACCACATTGGAAATTTAACAACACACTTCTTAAGCATGCACAATACGTAAAATACATGACACAACTTTTACACACATACACCGACTACATACAGACTGATAACATCAGACAATACTGGGACTTACTGATAAATACAATACGAAGCAGGACACAGCAACTAGCATCCATCATACACAAAGACAGATTAAGACAGGAACAACTTGACAAAACAGACAGACAGCAATGCACCACACTTGCACACACTAGAGGAACAGCTAGAGCAGCATCAACAACACAGATATCTGGGTGCTCTCCTGAGAACATAGCTCAACACAATCATACAAGAGACCCGCAGAAAACAATACATGGCAATTGAACAAAATATACAGCGTAGCAGACAAATAGGCAAAATAGTAGACATGCAATGCAACATGCAAATAGAACCAGCACAAATAACAGAAGCATTCAATCAATACTACACTCAACTGTTTACAGCAGAGACAATAGATCAGCGCGGAAAGCGTCGCACAAAGTACGAGCTCCGCAGTCCTAGCGACGACCCACAGGAGTCTCCGAAAAATTTAACTCGTGAACCGAAGGACGCGGCCCGGAATCGAACCCACAACCTTTGGAGCTCGAGTCAAAAGGCTTGACCACTTCGCCGCGGAGACTCCTAAAATTATAAAAGTTTTGGATTTTATATCTAGGATTATCCAGCATTATAAAAATGCTGGATGCATTTGAAACAGTGACTGTAAGAAAGCTTAGGGTTTGGTTGAGAAAGAACAATAACATAGAGCTATCCAAAACAACTTTGTGGAAAATTATAAGGTCATTAGGCTTCACTTTTAGATAGTACTATGGAGGTAGAAATATCCTTTGCGAGCAGCCGCATTTAGGAGCCATGAGAAGCAGATTCATTCATTCATTCATTCAGTAGCATGTCCTTTGCAGAACCTCGCTCCCATAACAACCCTCCGGAAAACCTCTCGATCATAAGCAAGATGTCCAGCGTCTGATACACCCATCTGGAGATCATCCGCCACATCCTGCACCCATCTTCTCTTTGGCCTTCCTCTTCCTCTCTTCCCAGGCATATACCCTTCCATTATTGTTCTCTCCAAACTTTCGTGACGTTTCAAGTGACCAAAATATTTCAATTTTCTTTGTTTTATCGTCTTTAATAGCCAACCTTCTTCAATATTCAACTCTTGAAGTATGGATGCATTTGTTCTTTTCTTTACCCAAGATATTTTAGAACTCGTCTATAACATTTATATTCAAAGGCGTTTATGCGCTGTTCAGCTTGTTTAGTAAGTGTCCATGTCTCACAGGCGTATGTTGCAATGGGAAAGATGCATGCTCTTAAAAATCTAATTTTTGTAGTTCTGTCTGTCCCACTCCATAATTTATTCAGCTGTTTTAGTCTTTGAAGAGCAATTGATAGTCGCCGTTTAATTTCTTTCATTGTGTCCCCGTTGTTGGTAATCAATGACCCAAGATATTCAAAATTTTCCACCACCTCCAATTTTTCCCCATTAATGTATATTTCTTTCTCCATGGTAGTTTTATCTGTATGCATTATCTTTGTTTTTGCTATGTTAAGATATAAGTTGTGATTTTCACTATTCAATTGGGTTGAGGCTATTAGGTTTTCCATGCCATTCTGTGTTGTGGATAGTAACACTGTATCATCAGCATATCGAATCTCCGGTATGTCATGACCGCCGATATTTAGGGCATCATATAGCTCCCTGTTTATATCATCTCTTACATTTCTCATTATATTTTCAGCGTACAGGTTAAACAAATAGGGTGACAGCACGCAGCCCTGACGGACTCCTTGCTTGATGTCAAACCAATCTGATGCCTCGCCATCTATTCTAACTGCTGCTTGTTGGTCTAGGTAGAGCATTTTTATGAGTTGTACTACATGTGATGGAACGCCCATAGTATTCATGATTTCCCAAAGTTTCTGATGCTGTACACAGTCAAATGCCTTTGAATAATCCACAAAACATGAGTATAGGTTTACATTAAATTCTCTGCACTTCTCTATTATTAAACGCATGTTGAATATGTGATCTCTTGTTCCTCTTCCTTGTCTAAATCCAGCTTGAACTACGTTAATCTCTTCTTCCATTTTCTTACGAAGTCTTGCCATTATGACTTTTAGTAGAATTTTACTTGCATGACTGATCAAGGCAACAGTTCTATAGTTGGTGCATAATTTCAGGTTGCCCTTTTTTGGTGTTGGAATGAAGATAGTTCTCTTCCAATCTTTTGGCCATATACCATATTTCCAAATCTTTGTACATAATGCATGATATATGTGTATGCTTTATTCTCCTCCCGCTTTAATTAGTTCAGCTGGTATCTCATCACATCCAGGAGATTTACCATTCTTCAGGTGCTTTGTAGCCCAAGCAATTTCATCTACTGAGGGTTCAGTTTCTGTCTCTGCTGTCGTTGGCTTATGTATCTCATTCATACCCTCACTGTCGCTCATATCATACATTCCACTGCAGTACTCCTGCCATCTTTCTAGAATTTGTCTAGATTCTGTTAAGGTATTTCCCATCTTGTCGCAGATAACATTCAATTGAGGTTGAACATTTCTTGTCAATAACTTCACTTCTTTGAACATTTCATAATCTCTTCCAGTCTTATGATATTGCTCTATTCTGGTACAACAATAATGGAAATGCGCAAAGAAAATTATGACATAATGTATTTGGATGAGACACGGATCAATGCGAACCACAGAAGTGAAAAGGAATGGCAATCATTGGTTGGAAAGATAAAGCGTTATGTGCCCAATAGTAAAGGACAGCGTTTGGTCATAGCCTATGCTGGTAGTACTTATAATGGCTTACTACAGAATGCTGGACTCGTGTTCGTATCAAAGCATACAAACAATAGGGATTATCATAATGAGATGAATGGTAATGTATTTAGAGATTGGCTCGAGAATACAGTACTTCCATCCCTTGATAGGCCGTTTTATATATATATATATATATATATATATATATATATATATATATATATATATGTGTGTGTGTGTGTGTGTGTGTGTGTGTGTGTGTGTGTGTGTGTGTGTGTGTGTGTGTGTGTGTGAGTGTGTGTGTGTGTCAATCAATCAATCATGTTCCATGCCGAAAAGCGTGGGCTGTCATGACTCGCCATTTCACTCGATCATCAGAGTCGTGGATCAGCTCAGTGTTTCTCTCTCGACTGTGATATATATTTTCACAAGAGTAACAGGCAGTAAATAATTCCAGGCAATGAAAATAGTTTGACACCGCTCATTCCCGGCAGCGGTAATCCGACATTTTCATCGACCCATTGTGACGTCACCACCGGAACAACGAAATCTAAATAAAAGCCCATGCGTAAAAGAAACTGTCTCAGTTGTGTGAACCAGCCCAGCACAAGGCGAGGAGAAGATCGGAGGCGAAGGGAATGATGAAATATATCTAAATATAAGATTTAAATATAAGTATTTTAAATTAAGATAGGAAACATCAGCCTACAACATCGCACCCAGATTCTGAAACCTGACGCTGAAGTGTTGGAAGTCGTGTTTTGATGAGGTGAATATAAATAGTTTAAATCTTAGATTATGTGTGAGCCTATTTTCCCAGAAGAAGAGTTGGTAAGTAGACTCGTTGAACGCGTGTGGTGAATTAAGAAGTTAATTTAATTGTTATAGTTATAGATAAGCTTTTCATTAAGAAAAAAACCTAGTGAATTTATTTTATCCCAAAGTAAATAACGGATTTAATGTATAAAAAGCATTAATCCAAGTTGTACATTTAATTCTTAAGCAACTCAATCTACAATGATTGGAATGGTGAGTTCTTAAAGAATTTAATCTAGTAGAAACTAAATAATATTATACTCAGTTATCATAGTCATAAGATAAACTGTACATTAGGAGAAAACTACAGTGTTTATTTTCTCCCAGCTAAACAACTTAGTTAATGTATAAAACATTAGACACATGTTATATATTTTATTTCTTAAGCATGAAACTGAATCTACAATGAATTAGAGTGACTTAAGGAACTTCAGAATTCTTAGTACAGTGGTAAGGACATAATGTATATGGCCCACTGGTAAGATTAAAAACTAGTTTACATGTGCCAGCACTAATAGAGAATTTAGTGGAATGTGTATAGTCAAGTAGATTGAGCACATTAGTCAGTAGATTTATTGTTTCATGGAAAGCAAA
>JACEFZ010010170.1:0-13534 GCA_014155875.1 Cepaea nemoralis | reverse complement strand
TATCTTTTATCACCCATTGAGTGCTGATTGGTCTATACAACTATATGGCTCACATGATGCACCCAATAGACCTCAAGGCATAGAAAGGGGTGGTTTACTTGTTTATCTATTACTGACCTGTAGCACTATACAGCTCTGAAACATGAAATCAAAAAACAAACAGATTAAAAAGAACTTTGGCGTTTTTGAGATGTGGTGTTATCATGGGATGCCAGGAATGTGCTGGACAAGAAAATGCATTCTTAACAGATTTTGTGCCAAATAAAAAGTAGATTTAGCCCAAACAAAAATGAATGACAGAAAATTGGAATTAGAAGTGTGTCATAGATATGATTTAAAAGTTGTTAATATGGTGGCATACAAGTTGTATTATAATGCAATAGCAACATTTTGGCGATATTTAAGCCCATGGCAGAGACAGGAAGCTGATTAAGGTGATTAATCATCCCACGACACTTAATCACTTAAAAATATTTCAGAAAATAGCCAACTATTATATAAAATACAAAAAAGGGTAGGCTGTCTTGATTTGATGACAACATGAGATGTAGAAGTTTACTACTGAAGCTGTGATCATTTCAGCCATATAGATCCATGCTCTTCTTGACTTTGGTCATGCTATCTGGTTATGAGATATATTGCACAATGAGCAGTTTTGGCCACTGGCTGTGCTTTACCCCATGATTTCTGTAAACGTTCATTTAAATTATTTTGTTACTGAATAGACCACACGTAGTATTTGCTTAGATTATGCAAATATTTCTTATGTTATTCTTATGTAAGTATTGCTGATATATATGTGATGGTATTAACAAAAAGTTGTCACTAAAGCAGTATTAATCTGCCATCTGGAATTACTATTTTATTTACAAATATGGTAGCAGCTGCCCAACTAGATATTATGTTCAGCAGTACATCTCACAACTTGCATGTAAATCAGCACCCAGTATATGTGTCAACAGTGGAACTATATCTTAATTCTTAGTGTACTATTAGCCACTTTAGGAGCACATAATTTGTCTCAAAAAATACAGAAAAGTGTGTGAATTTAACTCTTAAATGTTGAAGTCCTATTATTTTGAAGCATCCATGGTTTGAGGCTATAGTATTTTCAATTATAACTGTCATTGAACAGTTTGTTTCATTGTGTACTGGTTATAGTTTTGAATATTCTTATTGTGACCATATGATCTATATTTTACTGAAAATAAATAGCCCTTATATGTTAATAGCAACTGAACATTCAAATTGAGATGGAAAACTGTCCTCTACCAAACATAGAAAAAGCTTCCCACATGCATTAAGAGTTAAAAATAATAAATAAACTCGACAACTTCATGCACGTGGACTTTGTATTCATCTACATGTTATATTTATGTGCTCCCTGCCTCGACTTTATAGAGGGACAATAAAATAACTGGTCTGTTGTGACCATGGAGAGACTCAAAAGTAAATGAGCAAGTCCTACAAAGAAACAAATGAAAATCCTAAACTGATTAGAGAAATAAGGGAAAATTATGAGAAATAACTAACTGAACTCTTTGTAAAATTACCTACAGAAAGAAAAATAGTGGAAGAAGAATGGGAGATGTTCAAATCAAGCATTTTAAATACTGCAAAAATAACGTGGAACCACGAAAAAATGCAAAACAAGGATAAAGGAAATAACAAGTTGGTGGAATGCAGAAGTAAAGAAAGCGGTAAAAGACAAAAAGGAAAAATATAAAAAGTGATTGAAGAGCAAACAGGAATGTGATTACATAGAATATAGAATAGCGAGAAGACATGTGAGTAGAATAGTAAAGAGGGAGAAACGAAAAGACTAGGAAGAGTATGGAGAAACCCTAAATAAAAACTACAAGGAGGCAACTAGAAACTTCTACAAAAAGATAAGTGCAATGTGAACCAGAGGAGAACCCTTTGACCCAAGGTGGTCATTCGCACTGCGAGCGCTAACAAGTCAAGTCGCATTATTCTGTCAAGAAGCCTGATCAGCGGGAAAATGTCACGTGGAAAATCCAACAAGAAACACGCTGTTGCCAAGATTGGCAGCGTGGGAGCCGACACCAAGAAGAAGAACGTCGAGAGCCCACCTGCTAGCTGCATCAAAGAGCCTGAGATTACAGCCATCACTGAAGCTACTACGAGGGAGAAGATTGACAGCCCAACACAGTCAACCAAGACAGCAGAGAAGGAGGAGAAAGACACCAGAGTCGGAAACACCGACTCGAAAACAGTCCGATGGGTTGTCAAGCGGATTCCTGTGGAGCTGACAGATGAAGAAATCCTGAAGCAGCTACGTGAAGAGAATCTTCACATCCGATTCTTGAAGGCCTCTCACCTACTCCAAGGTACCTACAACCCTTGGCAGTAGTGACGTCGGAGGGCAGCGAGATGCGACCACAGCATCATTCAAAAAGAGAATACAGCAACCAGAGAGATTCATACCAAGAACTCACGCAATTTTTCCAGATGTCAGAAGGCCGGCCAACAGTAGAGCTAAGTGTCGCACCCAAGACGGAAATATGCCGATACTGCGCCGAGCACCACGCCTTCAAGGAGTGTCCGCTGGCCAAGCTGGACACGGACTTCCGAGCACCCAACAACAAAAGAAAGTGCGCCAACTGCCTGGGCAAACATGGAGCAAGATACCTGGGCTGTCCGTACCTGCAGAGACACAGAGACGTCTTAAAGATCGCCATCATCACAAAGACACCATTCAAGGAAGCAATGCAGAGGGGCGAGACAGCCACGGGTATAGCACAAGCTGAAAGAGATCAACTTCAAAAGCAGATAGACGAGTTGAAGAAGCAAGTCAAGGCACTGCTGACGACGTCTCCGACCAGCGATAATGAGAAGCTGCTGGCCGACATGAAAGAAATCCAGCTCGACATCAAACAAGAGATTCAGCGCATGGCTGAGACGAAAAAGGAGAACGAAGAAATCCTACAAATGATCAAGACCGAAAGAGAATTGCATAGAGCTGAAATGGGACTCTTTCAAAACAAATTAACAGAAGTCACACAAGAACTCACAGAGAAACAGCAAGAAGAAAACCAAGAGACCGAGCCTGAACCGCAAGCTGAAGCCAGCAGCCCAACCACAACGCCCAAGAGGGAACTACTATACCGTCGGATCTCTGAAGGAGGCACAGAATACCCAGTCGACAAGGAGGAACTCAAGCGCGAGGAATTCAGAAGGCGCTGGGAAGAAAAAGAAAAGAAGAAGCCTAAGAAACTCCGGGGGAAACCGATGGTATACCCAGTAGTACTCTACGACCGTGAGAACGACTTCGAGTACTATATAGATGACGGTAAAGTCGTCCCATGGCTGACCACGGAGGAAGAAAACTTTAGGCAGCAGTATCGCAAACGCAACTGTGAAAACATGCACAAGGAGGAAAATGAAAACGTCGATAAGCTCCTACAGAAAATACACAATAAAGGAGAAAAAAAGACCAAATAAAAAGTCCTTTTAAGGACTGCAACCAATAAAGCAAGGAGCCTGCACCACCAAAGAAAACAAGATGAAACATGCACAAAGGACAGCCACGGACCGATCCCCCAGCTGGAGGGGGATTACGAAAAGTCCTTATAAGGACTGCAGCCAGACGAGCCAGGAGCCTACACCAACAAAGAAAACCACAACAACAGAAGAGCACAAAGGATAGCCGCCGACAACTGCTGACGTCACAGACACAAAAGCTACATAACCAGTCCGAGATAGGACTCACAAGACAAGAATTAGGGTGAATAAACCCACAAACACCACGATCCTCAATAATAACCACAGCTGATGAAGCAGGTTAGACGAGGACGAATTTGGAATTTTTGTTTTGAAAATTGGAAGTGGAAGTGGAACTTTGACCCAAGTGAAATAATTAACAGCGAATATGGAGAACCAGTAAGTGAACAAAAACAAATCCTAATAAGATGGAAGCAGTATTTCGAACAACTTCTCAACATCCCATCAGATGTCGCAGGAATTCAAGAGACCTACACAGATGTCACCGAAGAATAGAACCAGATATACTAAAAAAGAAATTATAGAAGCTATCAGATTAGCCCCATTGAACAAATCACCGGGACAGGATGAAATACCAAATGAACTAATTAAAGCAGCAAGAGAAGTAGGAACAGCTTGGCTACATAGACTATTCAACCATGTTTGGGTAGAACAATAGACACCACGAGACTGGGGAAACGCCATAATTATCCCAATTTGGAAAAACAAAGGCAGCAAAAGAGACTGTACACAAAACAGAGGCATTTCACTGTTGAGTCATACTGGGAAAATATTTTGCAAAATTCTTGAAAAAAGATTACGAACTACTTTAGAACCCCAGCTAAGCGAAACACAACTTGGATTTAAGAAAAATAGATGCAGGATGCACAGATGCCATTTTTGCTCTTAGACAACTTATAGAAAAATCAATCGAATTCAATGAAACACCCTACTTAGCCTTTGTCAACCAAGAAAAGGCATTCAATAGAGAGATAGAAACAAGCTGTGGGAAATCCGTAAACAATATGGAGTGAGGACACATCTAACAAACCTATGTAGAAGTTTATACAATAACAGTGAATGCATAGTAAGAGCATCTGGAGGACACTCAGAACCCGTCACCATAAGATCTGGAGTACAACAAGGTTGTGTCCTGTCCCCTCTCTTGTTCATAACATATATAGACAACATATGTAAAGAAACCAGCCAAGCAGAGACAGCAAGAATACCGCATGACGAGAATACAGAAGAAGAACCATCTGCAAATCTAACCATTAGAGAAATCCTGTTTGCGGACGACCAAGCACTAGTAGTAAAATCAGAAGCTGAATTACAAGACCACATGAATAGTCTAAACGAAATGTGTAGGGAACATAACATGAAAATTAGCACAAGCAAAACAGAGGTAATGACTATAACTAAAGAAGAACAAACAGCAACAATTCACCTAAACGAACATCCCTTGAAACAAGTAAAGAGTTTCAAGTACCTAGGAAGTATAATATCATCAAATGGCAGATCAGAAGACGAGATCGAAAATAGGTGCAATAAGGCAAATCAACTCATTGGACAAATGGCACCAATACTAAAGAACAAACATGTATCAATAACTACTAAGAAAGCACTTTACAACACAATCTTCCTACCAACTCTATGCTACCAATGCCAAACCTGGACAATGACAGAAAAAGAGAAAAGAAAAATCACAACAACAGAAATGAGGTTCCTGAGAAGAATACTCAACGTATCAAGAAGAGATAAGATCAGAAATGAAGAAATCAGGACTAAAGTGGGGGTTAAAGCAGCACTAGATTTTATTAGAAAGCAGCAAGTCAAATGGTTTGGCCATGCAAGTAGGTTACCAGTCAACAGCATACCACAACAAGCAATGATGTACAGACCAGATGGAAACAGAGGAAGAGGCCGACCACGTAAACGTTGGATGGAGGGAATAGCAGAGTCCATGGGAATATCGATATATGAAGCCCATAATCGGGCACTCTCACGATGTTTATACTTCACCTCGACACCGCAAGGTACAAGAGGAACATGATGAGATGAGATGAGATTAGAGAAATCAGACAGTCAAGAATTTTTGGGCACATTATGAGAAGAAATAAGCTGGTGATCATGGTGACAACTGGCAAGATTGAGGGGGGAAAAGAATAAGTGAAGGCAGAGAGGTAAATATTTAGATGGTTTGATCATATGGCACTAATCAAGACAAAACAAAATATCTTTTGGGGGCGAAAAAAGCCATAGCTTTGTGACCAGAAATCACTAGGAGGTTGTGCATTTAATGTCATGAGTTGACTAGACAAGGAAAAGGCTAGCCATTTGTCTCTCATTGTATAAAAGGCCAGAAATTGTGATGGTGCCAGCACTTCACAGAGACATCGCAGGTTCTCGCTGTGGGACTTCTGTCTTTGTCTACACAGTCTGGCTATAGAGCTGTGGGACTGGTGACTTTGTCTACATAGTCTGGCTATAGAGCTGTGGGACTAGTGACTTTGTCTACACAGTCTGGCCATAGAGCTGTGGGACTGGTGACTTTGTCTACACAGTCTGACTATAGACTGTGGGACTGGTGACTTTGTCTACACAGTCTGGCTATAGAGCTGTGGGACTGGTGACTTTGTCTACATGGTCTGGCTATAAAATTGTGGGACTGGTGACTTTGTCTACACAGTCTGGCTATAGAACTGTGGGACTGGTGACTTTGTCTACACAGTCTGGCTATAGAACTGTGGGACTGGTGACTTTGTCTACACGGTCTCTCTATAGAACTGTGGGACTGGTGACTTTGTCTACACAGTCTGGCTATAGAACTGTGGGACTGGTGACTTTGTCTACACGGTCTCTCTATAGAACTGTGGGACTGGTGACTTTGTCTACACGGTCTCTCTATAGAACTGTGGGACTGGTGACTTTGTCTACACGGTCTCTCTATAGAACTGTGGGACTGGTGACTTTGTCTATACGGTCTCTCTATAGAACTGTTGGGACTGGTGACTTTGTCTACACGGTCTCTCTATAGAACTGTGGGACTGGTGACTTTGTCTATACGGTCTCTCTATAGAACTGTGGGACTGGTGACTTTGTCTACACGGTCTCTCTATAGAACTGTGGGACTGGTGACTTTGTCTATACGGTCTCTCTATAGAACTGTGGGACTGGTGACTTTGTCTATACGGTCTCTCTATAGAACTGTGGGACTGGTGACTTTGTCTATACGGTCTCTCTATAGAACTGTGGGACTGGTGACTTTGTCTACACGGTCTGGCTATAGAGCTGTGGGACTGGTGACTTTGTCTACACAGTCTGACTATAGACTGTGGGACTGGTGACTTTGTCTACACAGTCTGGCTATAGAGCTGTGGGACTGGTGACTTTGTCTACACAGTCTGACTATAGACTGTGGGACTGGTGACTTTGTCTACACAGTCTGGCTATAGAGCTGTGGGACTGGTGACTTTGTCTACATGGTCTGGCTATAAAATTGTGGGACTGGTGACTTTGTCTACACAGTCTGGCTATAGAACTGTGGGACTGGTGACTTTGTCTACACAGTCTGGCTATAGAACTGTGGGACTGGTGACTTTGTCTACACGGTCTCTCTATAGAACTGTGGGACTGGTGACTTTGTCTACACAGTCTGGCTATAGAACTGTGGGACTGGTGACTTTGTCTACACGGTCTCTCTATAGAACTGTGGGACTGGTGACTTTGTCTACACGGTCTCTCTATAGAACTGTGGGACTGGTGACTTTGTCTACACGGTCTCTCTATAGAACTGTGGGACTGGTGACTTTGTCTATACGGTCTCTCTATAGAACTGTGGGACTGGTGACTTTGTCTACACGGTCTCTCTATAGAACTGTGGGGACTGGTGACTTTGTCTATACGGTCTCTCTATAGAACTGTGGGACTGGTGACTTTGTCTACACGGTCCTCTCTATAGAACTGTGGGACTGGTGACTTTGTCTATACGGTCTCTCTATAGAACTGGTGGGACTGGTGACTTTGTCTATACGGTCTCTCTATAGAACTGTGGGACTGGTGACTTTGTCTATACGGTCTCTCTATAGAACTGTGGGACTGGTGACTTTGTCTACACGGTCTGGCTATAGAGCTGTGGGACTGGTGACTTTGTCTACACGGTCTGGCTATAAAATTGTGGGACTGGTGACTTTGTCTACACAGTCTGGCTATAGAACTGTGGGACTGGTGACTTTGTCTATACGGTCTCTCTATAGAACTGTGGGACTGGTGACTTTGTCTATACAGTTTGGCTATAGAGCTGTAGGACTGGTGACTTTGTCTACACTGTCTCTCTATAGAACTGTGGGACTGGTGACTTTGTCTATACAGTTTGGCTATAGAGCTGTGGGACTGGTGACTTTGTCTACACAGTTTGGCTATAGAGCTGTGGGACTGGTGACTTTGTCTACACAGTCTGGCTATAGAACTGTGGGACTGGTGACTTTGTCTACACGGTCTCTCAATAGAACTGTGGGACTGGTGACTTTGTCTATACAGTCTCTCTATAGAACTGTGGGACTGGTGATTTTTGTCTACACTGTCTCTCTATAGAACTGTGGGACTGGTGACTTTGTCTACACGGTCTCTCTATAGAACTGTAGGAATGGGGGACTTTGTCTACACGGTCTCTCTATAGAACTGTGGGACTGGTGACTTTGTCTATACGGTCTCTCAATAGAACTGTGGGAAGGGTTTGACTTTGTCTATACGGTCTCTCAATAGAACTGTGGGACTGGTGATTTTGTCTACACAGTCTCTCAATAGAACTGTGGGATGGTGACTTTGTCTACACGGTCTCTCTATAGAGCTGTGGGACTGGTGACTTTGTCTACACAGTCTGGCTATAGAACTGTGGGACTGGTGACTTTGTCTACACGGTCTCTCAATAGAACTGTGGGACTGGTGACTTTGTCTATACAGTCTCTCTATAGAACTGTGGGACTGGTGACTTTGTCTACACTGTCTCTCTATAGAACTGTGGGACTGGTGACTTTGTCTACACGGTCTCTCTATAGAACTGTAGGAATGGTGACTTTGTCTACACGGTCTCTCTATAGAACTGTGGGACTGGTGACTTTGTCTATACGGTCTCTCAATAGAACTGTGGGAATGGTGACTTTGTCTATACGGTCTCTCAATAGAACTGTGGGACTGGTGACTTTGTCTACACAGTCTCTCAATAGAACTGTGGGAATGGTGACTTTGTCTACACGGTCTCTCTATAGAACTGTAGGAATGGTGACTTTGTCTACACGGTCTCTCTATAGAACTGTAGGAATGGTGACTTTGTCTACACGGTCTCTCTATAGAACTGTAGGAATGGTGACTTTGTCTACACGGTCTCTCTATAGAACTGTGGGACTGGTGACTTTGTCTATACGGTCTCTCTATAGAACTGTAGGAATGGTGACTTTGTCTACACTGTCTCTCTATAGAACTGTAGGAATGGTGACTTTGTCTACACGGTCTCTCTATAGAACTGTTGGGACTGGTGACTTTGTCTATACGGTCTCCTCTATAAACTGTAGGAATGGTGACTTTTGTCTACACGGTCTCTCTATAGAACTGTGGGACTGGTGACTTTGTCTATACGGTCTCTCAATAGAACTGTGGGAATGGTGACTTTGTCTATACGGTCTCTCAATAGAACTGTGGGACTGGTGACTTTGTCTATACGGTCTCTCAATAGAACTGTGGGAATGGTGACTTTGTCTACACGGTCTCTCTATAGAACTGTAGGAATGGTGACTTTGTCTACACGGTCTCTCTATAGAACTGTGGGACTGGTGACTTTGTCTATACGGTCTCTCAATAGAACTGTGGGACTGGTGACTTTGTCTATACTGTCTCTCTATAGAACTGTGGGACTGGTGACTTTGTCTACACAGTGTGGCTATACAGCCGAGGCATTGGTGACTTTGTCTACACAGTCTGGCTATAGAACTGTGGGACTGGTGACTTTGTCTACACTGTCTCTCTATAGAACTGTGGGACTGGTGACTTTGTCTATACGGTCTCTCTATAGAACTGTGGGACTGGTGACTTTGTCTATACGGTCTCTCTATAGAACTGTAGGAATGGTGACTTTGTCTACACGGTCTCTCTATAGAACTGTAGGAATGGTGACTTTGTCTACACGGTCTCTCTATAGAACTGTGGGAATGGTGACTTTGTCTACACGGTCTCTCTATAGAACTGTGGGACTGGTGACTTTGTCTACATGGTCTCTCTATAGAACTGTGGGACTGGTGACTTTGTCTACACGGTCTCTCAATAGAACTGTGGGAATGGTGACTTTGTCTATATGGTCTCTCAATAGAACTGTGGGACTGGTGACTTTGTCTATACGGTCTCTCAATAGAACTGTGGGACTGGTGACTTTGTCTACACGGTCTCTCTATAGAACTGTGGGACTGGTGACTTTGTCTACACGGTCTCTCAATAGAACTGTGGGAATGGTGACTTTGTCTACACGGTCTCTCAATAGAACTGTGGGACTGGTGACTTTGTCTACACGGTCTCTCTATAGAACTGTGGGACTGGTGACTTTGTCTACACGGTCTCTCTATAGAACTGTGGGACTGGTGACTTTGTCTACACGGTCTCTCTATAGAACTGTGGGACTGGTGACTTTGTCTATATGGTCTCTCAATAGAACTGTGGGACTGGTGACTTTGTCTATACTGTCTCTCTATAGAACTGTGGGACTGGTGACTTTGTCTATACGGTCTCTCAATAGAACTGTGGGACGTGTGACTTTGTCTACACAGTCTGACTATAGAGCTGTGGGACTGGTGACTTTGTCTACATAGTCTAACTATAGAGCTGTGGGAAGACCAAGAAACAGGTGGATATATGCTTTCAGGGTCAAACTTTGCAACTTTACCCTAACACAAACTATAAGCAGACTGACAACAACACAGCGGTCTCTAGACGGATTGATGCTCTCAGGGCTTTGCCCTAACGCAAACTGTAAGAAGACTTGACAACAACACAACCGACTCTACTGTACCCCCTCAATTACCTCATCCTAATGACAAGTATGCATCATAACAAGTGTCCATATGGGGATCAATCATAATTAGACATACAATGTGCAGGTAATCGCATGGCATATATTGTCGGGATGCCAGGTATTAAGTCTTTAAATATGCTAGGTGAAGAGAGAGAGAGAGAGAGAGAGAGAGAGAGAGAGAGAGAGAGAGAGAGAGTATGTGAGACAGCGAGAGAGAGAGAGAGAGAGAGAGAGAGAGAGAGAGAGGAAAGCTGACAAGCTTCTGTAGCTTCACTGTCTGTGTTGGTAGGTGATGGGTTATTGTGTTGTGTTGTGTCTGTCTGTCTGTGACTCTCTTGCAGTGTGTGTGTGTGTGTGTGTGTGTGTGTGTGTGTGACTATTGTTCTGTGTGGGCGTGCGTGTGTGTGTTGAGCCAAGGTGAGTTCGAGATTCTCTCTCTCTCTGTTTATGTGTGTTATGCGCGCGCGTGTGCGTGCCAGATACTTAGCGAAGGAGTTACGGGCGCAGTTTGTAATCCCACATACCGCGTTTGAAACACAGCTGCGGGTGATTTGGCAGCAGACCGCCTTGCGTTTAAAAAAAAATATAAAATGGTATGGGTGCGGTCATTCAGAAAACAATGGCAAATTACTGAACGTAAACTTGCCAAGAGATCACAAACAGCCAACAACTACAAAAATTATGGGGTTGACTGCTACGTCCTGTACAGGATATGCAATCAACTTTAACATGCATTGCTAGAATACTAAAACTTCCAACTGATAAAGGGAATTACTTCAAATACTAAATTTTATATTTTACAGAACAAAACAAACATTTAAAATCATGTTGAAACATTATTCATGTCTTTGCTAATAATATGCGAAATATAAATAAAAAATAATATGAATGAGATACTATAAATAAAATAATGCAAATTGTGCAAAAGATTGTTAAATGGTGATGGTTATATTCTCTCCGAGATATGTTTTTATTTAATTTTAAAGGAACGGGTTGCCATGGAGATAATAATAAACACGGTTGATGGGCGGTAAAACTAGGAGAGGAACATCAGAACTGTCTGTATCAGAGCATCTAAATGATGTGATTTGTTGTGGAACAGACTAGTTCGAGTGGCAGTGGAAACACCGGCTGTTGGGGATGCACGTCAGGCAAGCCGGCAACTATACAGTATACAGGTTTATGCTTATTTTAGGCAGCCGTGTGGGCAGTGATTTCATTGTTGTTTGTCTTGCCTTCTGCCTTCTTTTTCTCCTATAGTTTATACATTTCAGTTGCCGAAAACCCCTTGATGCCATTGCAATGGTGCTTGCTTGCTTGCTTGTGTTCGTTGGCTTGAGCTCCAACGCGAAGTCCTGTATGTGTATGTCGGATGAAGGCATCCTGTTGTCCAACATCAGTGTGATGTCATTTGTCATACAGGACCTGAGGTTTGCGTGAGTATCTGTTGTCCCATGTCTGGCTTATTGGTGTGCAGATTGGTGGTTCCTCGCTCTACAGGCAGACACTCTACGACTTCGGAGGAATCGGCGATCCTACTGACTTTAGCCAGGACCCCGAAGGGACCTGTTGCCAAGGACGCTCGACGAGGACGCGTCAAAAGGTCTTGGCAAGTATATAACCCGGCCCTGGTGCCTTGGAAACACCTCTGCGTCCCATTGCAATGGTAAATGAAATACATATTCAGATAATGACTGGCACTCATAGATGTAAACAGGAGAAGAAGAGATCATAGAACACATCCATCGTCATCAAGTGGGCTGTGCTGTACAGAACTTTTCCCCATAACTGTATTTATCTCTCTCTCTCTCTCTCTCTCTCTCTCTCTCTCTCTCTCTCTCTCTCTCTGTTTCTCTCTCACACTCTCTGTCACACACACACACAGACACTTTCTCTCTGTCTCTCTCTCTGTGTTTCTCTCTCACACTCTCTCTGTCACACATACACACACTCTCTCTCTCTCTGTTTCTCTCTCACACTCTCTCTGTCACACACACACACTCTCTCTCTCTGTTTCTCTCTCACACTCTCTCTGTCACACACACTTACACACTCTCTCTCTCGCTCTCTCTCTGTGTTTCTCTCTCACACTCTCTCTGTCACACACACACACACACACACACACTCTCTCTCGCGCGCGCTCTCTCTCTCTCTCTCTCTCTCTGTTTCTCTCTCACACTCTCTCTGTCACACACACACACTCTCTCTCGCTCTCTCTCTCGCTCTCTCTCTCTGTTTCTCTCTCACACTCTCGCTGTCACACACACACACACACACACTCTCTCTCTCTCTCTCTCTTTCTCTTTCTCTCTCTCTCTCTCCGACATAAGTCATGTCCAGCCTCTGTTACCATCACGTGTCAATTATCAATATCACCCCGAATCATCTACATTGCTGCCCCCCTCTTTTCCGCCTCCCCCGTACACCCCCCCCCCCCCCCCCATGCTGATCTTTCCTAAACTATCGTGTCTGTGTTCATGCCCAACACGTTTCATGTTGATGAGACTTTACACCACATGAAACTTGATAGCTATTGTTGATGAGACTTTACACCACATGAAACTTGATAGCTATTGTTGATGAGACTTTACACCACATGAAACTTGATAGCTATTGTTGATGAGACTTTACACCACATGAAACTTGATAGCTATTATTACACCCGGGTTTGATCACTTCACCCTCACGTGACGATGGCGTTTCCCTGCAGGAACAAGTATACCTCGATTCCCGACCAACAAGACACACTGGAAGGTGGCATCTCGTTCTGGTGATATCCTTTAATGTTGCGTAGCCAACCACCAGTTCTGAGGCGACGAGAGAGAGAGAGTAGAACGTCCGGAGAAGAAGCTGACTTCTCACGGCAGAAGGTGCTAGGATACGTGTGAGGGCACGAATAACTGGGTGCACGATTTGCTCCTTGCTGGCGGTGCGATGGTTGGGAGTAGTCTCAATGCGTGCAAGGGAAATTTT
>JACEFZ010010169.1:0-10240 GCA_014155875.1 Cepaea nemoralis | reverse complement strand
AAATTTTTTGGGGACAAAGAATGCTTGACGTCTCTGGAGGAGGATTTCCTGCAGTGGTTTTTCTGTCCTGCCTTTTCTTCACAGCTCTTGCAGTCCTGGTTGCCTCACATATAACTGCACCTTTGCGCAATGATGCACGCCACGAATTTCGGTCTCTGGCTGCAGCCTCCCAGGTGTCATGATGAATTCCAAAAGCATTCAGTGAAATTTTCAGAGTGTCTTTAAAACGTTTCCTCTGGCCACCTTGGGAGCGTTTACCACAACGCAGTTCGCTGTAAAAAATTCGTTTAGGGAGCCTGTGATCTGGCATGCGAGTCAAGTGACCAGCCCAGCGAATCTGATTCTTCATCAGTAGAGTGTGGATACTGGGTATGGATGCTCTTTCTAGGACTTCAGTGTCTGGAATCTTGTCTTGCCATTTAATCTTCAGTAGCTTCCTTAGGCAGACTGTGTGGAAGTGGTTTAATTTCCTAGCGTGTCGCTGATAAACAGTCCAGGTTTCACAAGCATATAGCAGTGTGGATAATACAACTGCTTTGTAGACTTTTAGCTTTGTTTGCAGGCTTATTCCAGTTCTGTCCCATACATTCTTGTACAGTCTGCCAAAGGCTGCACTGGCCTTGGAGATTCTTGCATTCACTTCGTCATCGATTGTGGCAGCTTGTGACACGGTGCTGCCAATATAGGTAAATTTGTCCACAACACTTAGTCTATGATCATTCACTTTGATATTCGGCACAGTGTGATTATTCCCTGGAGCTGGCTGGTATATAACTACAGTCTTCTCCAAGTTGATATTGAGCCCAAAGTTGGCACAGGCATGTGAGAAAGCTGAAACATTATGTTGCATGTCCGCCTCTGAGTTGGCGTATAGAGCGCAATCATCAGCAAACAGGAGCTCTCTGACGGTGCCACTGTTAATTTTGGTTTTAGCTTTCAGCCTTCTGAGATTGAATAACTTTCTATCCATACGGTAGTTGATGTCTATTCCAATGTCGTCGTTCTCGAAGGCATTCATCAACATGGCTGAAAACATGAGGCTGAACAGTGTTGGTGCCAGGACACATCCTTGCTTCACTCCATTGGTGACAGGAAAGGGTTCAGACAGCTCACCATTTTCCTGTACTCTTGCCTGCATGCCGTCATGAAATAGCCGCACTATTTGGACAAACTTTCGTGGACAGCCATATTTTGCCATAATCTTCCACAGTCCTTCTCTGCTGACTGTATCAAAAGCCTTGGTAAGGTCAATGAAAGTGGAGAACATTTCGCAGTTCTGTTCCTGACATTTCTCTTGCAGCTGCCTTGCAGCGAAAATCATGTCAACAGTTCCACGTTCTTTTCTGAAGCCACATTGACTCTCAGGAAGAAGACCTTGATCGAGATGGGCTGTGAGGCGATTGAGAAGAATTCTGGCGAGTATCTTCCCTGCAATTGAAAGCAAGGAGATGCCTCGGTGGTTGTCACAGGATTGGCGGTTTCCTTTACGTTTGTAAAGGTGGACTATTGACGCGTCCTTAAAATCTTGTGGCATGGTCTCGTTCATCCATATGTTTGTGAAGACTCGGTGAAGCTGCTCTGTTAGGACCAGCCCACCTGCCTTGTATATCTCTGCTGGGATGGAGTCAGGACCAGGTGCCTTGCCGCTGGAGAGTTGCTGGATGGCTTTGTTTATTTCCACTATGGTTGGCAGGTCATCAAGAGTCTCATTGGTGGGAACTTGAGGAAGGCAATTGATGGTTTCATCATCGAAGAAGGAAGTTGCATTTAAGATTTTGCTGAAATGCTCTGCCCATATGGACAGCAGCGTCAGCGTAATCTGAGACGCTTGACCTAAGAAGCTGCCTGAAACCGGTTTTACGTGTGGCTCAACAACTAGTATATAAACCCAAGGCTGGTAGTAGTCGCTCATTGTGATCCAACGATGACTACAGGCCTCAAGACTTTGCCTGCTAACTAGGTCTACTGGACTCGTAATGGTGAGACTGTTAAACGTGTGTGTCTCATTCTACAGAGGAACGACACATACAGAACGTTACGGCGGTTAGCCTTCATCAGCAAACAAACACATTCACAAACACAACATACAGTCAAGGAGAACTCCTGTGACTACATTAGAAGGTGATGACAGGGCGAGAGGAACAAATGCATGGAAAAATAGAAGCAATGAAGAGAAAATGAGAATTGAAAAAAATGTTAATTGAAAAGAATGTTAGTCGAAGAAAATGTTTAATAGAAAAACTGTTTATAGAGAAAAAAAACTGCATACTCACCTCACGTACGGATCTGTAAATGACTACGGAAATCTCGGGAGTGAAGCCTCGTATTTGTAGACCGACCGACCCCGCATACATCAGGGGCGTGTCGTAGGCACTTTTCTTATCTCTCTCTCCCTCTCTCTCTCTCTCTCTCTCTCTCTCTCTCTCTCTCTCTCTCTCTCTCTCTCTCCCTCTCTCCATCAGGCTTCTCTGTACCCACATATTCCAACTATATTGCCGGTGGTATGATCCTCAAATTCGTTGTATAGCAATTAACCTTACAGCCTCTATTCCATAGAGAACAGTATGAGTGAAGCCTCGCATTTGTAGACCTACCCACTCCGCATTCCTCATGCGGTATATCGCATGCAGTTTTCCTCTCTCTCTCTCTCTCTCTCTCTCTCTCTCTCTCTCTCTCTCTCTCTCTCTCTCTCTCTCTCTCTCTCTCTCTCTCCTTACATCTTGCTTCTCTGTGCCCACCTACTTCACTTGTATTACCAGTGGTTGTATCTCACACAGCCCTAACAACTCAAACACTGGGCGAGGGGCTCCTGAAGTGTGCTGTGTAACAATCAACCATACTGACTATTTCATAGGGTACAGCACGAGGGAAACGTCGTACGCGTAGACTGACGCGCCCCACATGCCTCATGTGGTATATCACAGGCACTTTGCCTCTCTCTCTCTCTCTCTCTTTCTCTCGCTCTCTCCCTCTCTCTCGCCCTCTCTCTCTTTCACCCTCTCGCTCTCTCCCTCTCTCTCTCGCTCTCCCCTCTCTCGCTCTCTCCTCCTCTCTCACTCCCTCTCTCTCGCTCTCTCTCCCTCTCTCACTCCCTCTCGCGCTCTCTCTCCCTCTCTCTCTTCCTCTCTTGTTGATCTTTCTCTTGCCCTCCCCCTCTCTCGTTCTCACCCTCTCTCACTCTCTCCCTCTCTCTCCCCCTCTCTCCCTCCCTCTCCCTCTCCCTCTCTCTCTCTCCCTCTCTCTCTTCCTCTCCCCCTCTCTCTCTCCCTTTCTCTCTATCTCTCTCCCTCTCTCTCTCTCGCTCTACCTCCCTCTCCCCCTCTCTCTCCCTCTCTCTCTTTCTCTCTCCCTCTCTCTCCCCCTCTCTCTTCCTCTCTCTCTCCCCTCTCTCCCTCCCTTTCGCTCTCTCTCTTTCACTCTCTCTCCCTCTCTCTCTCCCCTTACATCTGGCTTCTCTGTGCATACCTTCTTCACGTGCATTGCCAGTGGTTGGATCTTACACAGCCCCAACAACTCGAGCACTGGGCGAGGGGCTCCTGAAGCGCGTTGTATGACTAGCAACCATACTGACTATTTCGTAGGTTGCAATATGCCCCATGTGGTAGGTCGCAGACACTTTTCCTCTCTCTGTCTCTCTCTGTCTGTCTCTCTCTCTCTCTCGCTCTCCTCTCTCTCTCTCTCTCTCTCTCTCTCTCTCTCTCTCTCTCTCTTCTTGCATATACTGTACATATGTCCACATACACTAGCATTTTGTCTGTTGAAGTGTGTCTATGTATGTACGCGTGTTCATGCACACCAGTCCACCCAGACCTTAAATAATACAATGGGGTCGTGGTCAATACTACGTTCAATTTTACACGCCTCCTACCCCGCCCCCTTCTTTCTATGTGCTCACTGAACCGTAACATCCAACTACACCCGAGATTTCCGTAGTCATTTACAGATCCGTACGTGAGGTGAGTATGCAGTTTTTTTTCTCTATAAACAGTTTTTCTATTAAACATTTTCTTCGACTAACATTCTTTTCAATTAACATTTTTTTCAATTCTCATTTTCTCTTCATTGCTTCTATTTTTCCATGCATTTGTTCCTCTCGTCCTGTCATCACCTTCTAATGTAGTCACAGGAGTTCTCCTTGACTGTATGTTGTGTTTGTGAATGTGTTTGTTTGCTGATGAAGGCTAACCGCCGCAACGTTCTGTATGTGTCGTAACTCTGTTATGTAAAGCTGCACTACTTTGTGTCATTTTATATTGTTTACACATTCACAGCTTTACCGCAGTTCCACCTAATTTTATTCATACAGAGGAACGACCACGTTACACATCCATCGATTCTTTGCGTGTCCGACAAGAAGTTTCCTACCAAGATGGGAATGCCACTTACTCGTCAAGAATATGAATAGATGATAGCTATGCAGTGCGAGCTCCTAGCTGATTTTGATCGACTCAACCAAGCCAAGAAGCCCAACCAAGTCAGTAACCAAGTCGAACAAGACACTAACCGAAGAAATCAGGTCAGTAACCAAAACACTCATGTCAGTGCTCAAGCCAAACAGGGTACTAAACGAAGCCACCAAGTAGAGGCATACTATACCCCCAATTTTCAGCCTAGCTACAGTCAGGTGTGTGATTACCCCCGCAACCAGATATGTGATGCGCCCATTAGCCAGATGTTTTATGTGACCTACACCCATGTGTTTAATGTGCCCGACACTCAGATGTTTGATGCCCCTTTTGTCTACAATACTCAGATGTAAGTCCACGAAGCAGGAGACCAGTCTTATGATCACACGCTAAGTGACAGACACTTACCAGGTTACCAGCCAGAAGAACCAACCTACACAGATAGTGATGTGAAGAAACCCAGAAACAGCATACAATGTGTATAGCTCTTTATGTGAAAATACAATTTTGTGATCATACTATGTATACCAGCTAATATTGAATAATCCATTTCGTATTAATGACATTATGCTTTTCAATCCTTGTATAAATATACTGTAAATACTGTAAATAAACAGGCATATATTATAACTACGTCTTGGTTGTTGATTTTTAACGTTAATTATATATATATATATATATATATATATATATATATATATATATATATATATATATATATAGAGAGAGAGAGAGAGAGAGAGAGAGAGAGAGAGAGAGAGAGAAAGAGAGAGAGAGAGAGAGAGAGAGAGAGAGAGAGAGAGAGAGAGAGAGAGTTGTCATATGGTGAGAGAATGTTACATATTGATGAACAATTCAAGAAATATGTCAACAAAACTAAGGAAACGGGTTAACCAAAGTAGGAAAAATGTTGGCAAATTCATAAATAGCTGAACCAAATTTATAAATATCTGAACCAAACTTATAACATTAGGAAAATGTGTTAGCGAAATGGGGAAAAATATTGGCGAAGTAAATAAATCTCTCGTCCAAACTTATAAAAGTAGGAAAAGTTGTTAGCAAAACGGGAAAAAAATATTGGTCAAGTAAAGAAATATTTCGTCCATATTTATAAAAAGTACGAAAATATTTTAGCTAAATGGGGAAAATATTGGTCAAACGTAATAAATATCTCGGATAAACGTATAAAAAGTACGAAAATTTGTTAGACAAAGATGGAAAATATTCACCAACTAAAGAAATATTTCGAGCAAACTTATAAATATCTCGGCCAAGCTTATGAAAAGAGGAAACTTTGTTTACCAAATGTGAAAAAATATTGACCAAGTAAAGAAATATTTCAACAAACTTATACATAGCTCGTCCAAACTTATCAAAGTAAGAACATTTGTTAGCCAAATTGGAAAGCAGTCAGCCACTAGAAATGTCTTTACGTTATGGAATGTTCGTCAAACTTGTCAGTTAACAAGTGTTGCTTGCATGAAAACAATTACATCAGTTATAACACACATAATTGTAAGTTATTCATGGAATCCAAACTCACATTGGATGAGATTACATCACAGCCTGCCTTAAAAACTATTTTAAAACTGACATCAGTTTTGTCAGCACCTAGAAAAAGGGTCAAGAAAGGACGCCCTTCTTCCAAAAAGCAATAGAAACGTCAAAGAGAGAAACGAAAACATGGCTTAAAACCCTTACAAACGATAGAAATTCCTAACTCTGCTCACACTGGATGTGACACAGAGCAACGGCTTCATACCCAAAGCATGGTATTGGAGTACGATCAGAGAAATAAAGTCAATGGTTTCCAAAAGAATGTCTGCCAAAGTTCATCAGGGCATGCCAGTTTTCACAACAGTTATACAACTTCTACGTTGCCTGTTTTGAAGGTTGGTGATACTTGTTTCTTCATCCCAGCTCTGTCATTAGACATTTTGTTCCACAAGAAGCATACTTCTTGTAGTCAAGCAGCAGTAGACTTGCAAGAGACAATATTTGATTTGCTTGATGATTTTTCTTCAGATGGAAATTTTGACCCTCTGTCTAATAGTCATGGCCCAGACTCTGAGTCTCTCAAGAAAAGTAATGCTTTGTGAAATGAAAACTATCCTACTGCCGGTTTGCGAAGATGTTCCTCTGTCACAAAAGATGAAATACAACACCCAACGATTAAGGTTTGTATAAGTAGTAACGTTCATAATCATAGTTTCCAAGAACTGGTGTGTTAGTTCCGGTATCTAATTTTACGTTCTATTATCTGGTCCTCTTTATTTTACATGTCCTTTATGGAGGACATACCTGTTATACATATATGTTTCTATGTTTTCTATGTACATCTTTTGTGTGTTAGTTTCGGTGTCTAATTTTATATTCTATTATCTGGTTCTCTTTATTTCACTATGTATTACTAGGTGTTGAAGTCTTGTAAGTTTCAATGTGATTTTCTCCCCCACAGGTTAATTTTGCAGCAGTTCTTGACAGTTCATATCGTTGGCACCGAAGAACGCAATGGTAACTGGCATCATGTAATCAGAGAACGTGAGAATTTGTAAAGGAGTATACTAGAGTTGAAACAAATTCTGACCCCAGTCCTGGGGGCCAGTCACAGAGTCAAAATCGTGGAGCAGAGAAAAAGTCAAGAACAACAGTAAAGGAGGCAGAGATAGTTTATTTACTTTGTTTCGCATTCCCTCACCAGGGTTTTCGGTTGATTTAACAAATTATTTGTCAAGTCATAACAAACTATTCACGTAACCATTTACATAGTAGAAAGCGACTGACCCGTCTCTACTGATTGATCAAATTTCCCAACCTAATGGAGATAATCAATTGTCACCGAACCGACTAGGCGCTTTTTATTTAGACAAGGCATATGGTCATCGACCAGTATGGTCATTGTTAATTAAAACTTAAAAATTAATTTCAACAATACAATTTAAAAATAACATTATAACAATTAAATTTCTACATGAAACATTTAAAATGGAAACAATAAAGATTTAATTGTTATAATTTTTATTTTTATTTTATTATTGAAATTTATTATTTATATATTTTTTTTAAAATTAACAATGACCATACTAGTCGATGACCCCATACCTTGTCTAAAAAGCGTCTAGTCGGTTCGTTGACAGTCGATTTATCTCCATTAGGCTTCTGGGCCTTTTGGCTAAGATCACAGAGTAGCCTCTTAATGCACTTGGTCTGGCCATTTTTATTTTAAAAAATTGCCCTCTCAGTACTGCCCTTGGTCTGGTCAGGGGCCGAAATGATCATCAAACTTCACACTTTCTCACAGTAGTTCTGGGTCTTGTGGCCCACTGTGGACATAGGCTAATAGTGGGGCTAGGGGCCCATTCTCTCGCACCCACACTCCCAATGTCGACCTACAACACACATACACACACACACACACACACACACACACACACACACACACACACACACACAAGGCTATTTTAAAACTTTATTTCGTAAATAATTTACATTTAATAATTAAAGTTTAACTTTTTAAACACCCGAAACCGGAAGTAGTTAAGTACCGAAAATCGCGCGATATTCGAATAACTAGATAAAATCTGGGGCACCTTTTTGGCGTCATGGCGCTGGTGCTAGACTCTTCATATAGTAAAATATAACGTCATGTCCTCTTAGTTGAAGAACTTGGGAATCACCCTCGACAGATGTGTGTGTGTGTGTGTGTTTTTTTTTAAAGTTTCATGTGGAGGCTTTGGTGGTAAAGGTTGGAAAGGGACTTAATGCATTGAGGGCGATGGCAGCAACCGGGTTTGGTCAGAGAATGCTTTACATGCTCTTTCAACAGTTACTGAGTATGGTTTGGGGCTGCTGACAGTATCAAAGAGTCAGCTTGAAAGGTTGGAGCCCATAAGGATACAATTATGCGGGTGATCCCCAAAGGACATACCAATAATATGCAAGGTGAATATCCTTGCACAGGATCCTTCGAGTCAAATGGTACCTAAGAGTCGCTGCAAATAGGGATAATTCCCTGCTTGAAGACATGAATATGGTCAAGGTAATAGCAACACTTGGCCGTGAGTGCAGAGCACTCACGCACAGAGTTTGTGGTGCAACACACATCAAGGTGATATAGTGATCTACACAGATGGATCAGGGGTTAGAAACAGACGTAGTGGCTCTAATTTCATTGAGAAGGCTAATGGATTCTTTAAAAAGGAGAGTCTGGCATATGAGACTACGACCTCCAGGATGAGAACTGAGGTGGAAGCAGAAACAGCAGCCTTCTGGTGGTTGAAGGAGACCGCTACAATACACACGCATTTATTACGGACTCACGGTATATACTAAGTAAGGCGGAAAAAGGAATGTTTCGAGTAGAATGGCATGCCTCGCTTCAGAAGTCACAGATTGTGAGAATTGCGTGGATTTTCTGCCCTGGTCGTGCAGAAATGCGAGGGAATGAACAGGCTGATAGGCTGGCATAGAATGCACCGCTCGGTGGCATATTACGCATGGATAAGGGAGAGTTGGTCGGGCACCTGCGGGACCAGGTGGATAAAGCGGGGCAAGATAATGAGAACCCGTATGTGGCGAGGATGATATGGCGTATGGGGGGGGGGGGGGGGGGGGGGGGTCCGAACGAATTAAAAACAGAGGGAAGACCAGGAGAACTTTCAACCAGATCGCAGTTGGAACGAATAGCAGTATGACTCTTCGCTGGCTGTTGAACAAGGGGGTGGTGGGCATGTGGGAATGTCCTGAGTACAGTGATGTTGGTTCTTAGTTCAACTCAGCTCACCTCAACTTCGATTTACATTTGAGTCCATGTATAAGGGGTTCATCCTGAGGTCCAGCCTGGAGGTCCCAATGCAGACCCCTGCTAGATATATGCCAAATAAGACAGATCACGGCTGTAGTAGGATATGACAGTGTGAAATGAAACAATTACTTATATGCAGACCGTGTGGAGAAATAAGAAATAAGAAACACTGACTAGTGCGCATGTCGTACAGCGTTCTCGGCCAGGCAACAAGAAATCACACTGGGAAGATGGGCATTTTTTAAATAAGGAATAAGTAAAGACTTTTGACTTTGCAGCTGGTGCGTAGATGTAGGGGAGACTGGGGAGAAATGGACATAGGGGAGAAATGGACCACCCCCTCTCTGGCCCCTGGCTGTGATGCAATGAAAGTGAAACCATAATAAGTCTGTTTTCCACATCAAACATAGTCCGAATGTTTCATTTGCCATCGACTTCCCGCACAGGTCGTTCCCACGCAAAGTTTGAAAAATGTTCTGCACTAAAGTTTCTTTTTCCAGTTCCAGACACCATCGTAAAGCAGACGCATAGTCAGGAATCAGGACAAGGTAATTACGTTAATATCTTTATTTACTTGTTATTTAAGAGTTCATATAAAAAATATAGCATATAATATTAGATTTAAGAGACTTTATGGCGGAATAGTTTAATACATTGATGGGGAGAAATGGACCGGTTCATTTCTCCCCATGGTTCATTTCTCCCCATAGAAGAAATTGACAAGACAGTCTGTTGTTATTAAAAGTGTTGAAGCTTGCATTCGAATATCAGCATTATTGATTCTTTTAATACTGGGGTCTAAATCTAGACCAATAAAACTGTTAACAAATTTGATTTCAGTGATTATTAAAGATGCACGCCATTCGTGCTATGATCAGTATTTCTTTGCAAATGATAGGCCTACCATTCTAAATGTTATATAATTCTGTCACCCTTTTGTTTCAGATGCCAAGATTGTACATCAGAAACACCAACAAGGGGTTCCTTCGTTAACGGGGGGGGGAAACCGGGGGGGAATTTTTTTTAAAAA